>CM065368.1:1770206-2045206 GCA_033032245.1 Poecilia picta | reverse complement strand
CACACCTGGTTCAAATGATGGCTGTTAGAGGCCTAAGAAGAACATTGACTTGCTGAGGAGGTTGTTACTACCACCAGAGAGAGAATAAAACATGCAGGATGCCGGACCTCCAGGACCCATTTGGGCTCCCCTGGTTTAGACCTTCCTGTTTGGGCACCAAACAGAAGAGGGCGCCACTGGTCATCTTTAAGCGAGTTAGTAGATGGATAAACAAAGATGGTGGGGCCACACACACACACACACACACACACACACACACACACACACACACACACGCGCGCACACGCACATACACTCTCTCTCTCTCTCTCTCTCTTTCATCCTCTGTCCTCTACCAGAGACCTGGGAGCTTCAGGTTCTCCTCCAGTATCTTGGCTGTGCCTAGTACTGCATGTCTGATGATGTTCCTGTTTTAGCCGCTGCTCCAGTTTGGGGGTTTCTGCCCCGAGGGCCCCGATGACCACAGGCACCACTGTGGTCTTCACCTTCCAGGTCTTTTCCAGTTCCTCCCTGAGGCCCTGGTATTTCTCCAGTTTCTCATGCTCCTTTTTCCTGATGTTGTAGTCACTTGGTATAGCTACATCCACCACAACGGCTTTCCTCTGTTCTTTATCCACCACCACAATGTCCGGTTGGTTCTCCATCACCATCTTGTCTGTCTGGATCTGGATCCCACAGGATCTTAGCTCCGTCATTCTCAATCATATTGTGAAAAATTTAGCCCCAAAGAGGCCAGAGAAAACTCAGGTTTTCAAGAAAACGAATCATTCATTAAATTAAACATCAGTTGATTATAAAGATCAATCAAGTTTAGATTAAGTCAATAATCAATATCTTGCATCCCTAGTAAGTTACTTGGATTTTTTTTTTTCCGCGGTTTGACCTAAAGGTCGGCAGAAGGACATCGACTCGGAGATGTTGACGACGTTTCTTAAGGACTCGGCTTGCAGGGGCCTGACGGCGAATGTCACACTACTTCATGAGAAAGGTTTTTCATCAGCAATACACATTTTATGTTGTTGTCTTGAATGTTAGCATGTATTCTGACAGTTTCATGTTTTTCCAGAGTTTTGCATCTAGACGTGAGAGTCCAGGTCGGCACGGCTTCCACCAGCTGCTGAGTCACTTCCCGCTCAGTGAAACCACAGCATCTATCTCATTTCCTACAGGAAGCTTTGGGAGATCTTGGGTCTTTGTAACTGGGACCATTTTGTCTCTCCTGTGCAACACTAAAGTGAACCAGAAGGCCTCTGAAAGCAGCTATGATTTTGTTAAACAAGGTAAAGCCAAACCCATCCATAGGTTTCATTTTCAGAGCTGCAGCTGCTGAGGCGGGAAGACCCAACAGAATCCACCACCGATAAAAACCCAGGAAATCCCAGCAGCCAGAAATACCTGATCACCTGCACAGGAAGGAGCAGTTTGTGTTCTCATATTAATATTTTTACTTTATTCTTTTGATTTTATCGGAGCTGCATTAACTAGACGCTGTGACTCTCATCGTCGGATGAAAATTTCCTTCACATTTCTCTGAATAAACAAAGCTTTCATCTTGAGATCAATTTGAAATGGATTAGTATGAAAAAGTAAAACATCTCTGTTCCAAGAGGTTTTCAGTTTCAGAGGCTTGTTTTTGTAGGCAGGAGGTCTTTGAAGCTGTGAAGCTGCATGAGTGAATCATCCTGAGGTTTTGTTTGTGGTTCTGGTAGGTCTGAGTTGAATCTAGACTGAGCTGAATTCAGTGGAAATAGACGTTTCAATTGGGTCAAAAGAACTATTGCTTAAATCAAGTAACATAAATGTTGAAGATTGATATTATTTATCCTGAAAACATGAAGCTAATGCTCACATCATCTCATATCCAGCTGCATTATTGCAGATTAGAAGCTGTCCAGTTCGATCCAGCTCCATTGAAGCTTCATCACTTTTCTAAATTTATATTATAATCCTTTATGAATAGACTGGAATCAGATTTTAATTGAAATCCCATAATTACATTTTAATAACAGTAAAACAAACTTTTTTCAACTTGTCCAACTAGGAGAGATAAGAGCTTCAATCTGTGGTTTGGTCTGTCAGTTATGATCATTTATTGAATTTAGATCAACTAACAGATTTACAGATACATTGTTTATTATGCATGTTTCAGCAGAAAGTTTGGAAGAATCAGGGTGGAGATTAATAAAAAATAAAAGAGAATACCTACAGAAAATTCAGGTGCAGAAGAGGAAAGGAGAGCAAAAGTAATAAAAACCAGAAAGCTAGTAAAGGTCCAGGTGGAGAATGAGTCTGAATGCAGGTGAGTTAATCAGGGGGATGTGGAACAGCTGAGGAGGAGAACGAGGAAGAGGAGAACAACGAACAGAAATCACAAAGGAGAGCAAGACAAACAAACAATAAACATTTCTAACCAGTTAAACATGTCCCTGCACATTTCAGTTTATTACAATCTCTATTTATTCTGGCCAGATTCATTTAAACCATCAGTTTATTTTAACTCAGACAGACATAAATTTATGTATTGGTCTACATGTAATGTTTTATTGAACTTGGATGCTAAAGCATGAAGACAGAAATCAACTGAAGGAGTTGATTGCAGCTAACAGTTGCTTCAGTTAGCTGCAACATAACTGAAGCAACTGGTTAACAGGAAGAGAACGGTCCTGAGTCACCGTGGCAACGCTGAAGGGAAAAAACACAAGAGAAGAAGAAGAAGAACTGATTAACAGAAAGAACCTGACCTGGTCAATCAGACAAAGAGCAAATTATTATAAATGATTAGAAATTACTCAACAAAATAAAACAAAACTAACCTCCAGCTCCAGTTCAAGTAAATCATGCATCAAAGAAAATAAAGAGTTCTGGCAATCTGCAACGGTCTAGTCCAATCAGCACTTCGTTTACTTCAGGACTCCTTTGAAAAAGTCGGCTTGGGACTTTCCTGGTTTAATAAAAGTAAAATAAAAAAATCATTTCCTGTCTATCGTGATGCTGGATCTCAGATTTGATTCAATGTTTTGAATTAAATCTGATTCAAAACATTATATTCACTTTCTGATTCACACCCTGCTGACCAGTTCAGTCCAATTCATCATGAATAATTAAAGGTTATCAGTAATTAATTCTAAGTCAACACGATTACTGGAACCAAGATGCTTTTCAATTTAAACAGGCAGAGTTTTTTACATGAACTCCAGCTAAATCCAGTTAATAAGGTTCAATTACCGACAGTAAAAACATTTTCTAAAGTTTATTTTAGGTAAATCTTATTAAGCTCAAATATAGAACCTGTTAAATACTCCAAAACCAAAACCCTGCAGGCTTCACTTTCATCCGACTGGACTAAACTCAAGTCTTATCTTAATCTTCATTTTGTCTGAATTTTGAACATCTACAATCGAATAACTCTAAAAGTAGCAGTTAGATTCTTTGGGTCTGTGTTTTTTTAGGTTGGAAACTAAACGCTTTATTTAAAATAGTTAAATCAACGTCTTTTTGCAAAGGTTTTCACTTTTTAATTTGCTTTAAAATCTAAACATATAAATAAAATTGAGGTTCTTTAAAAACTGCAACACATTTTCTATAGTAAATATTTATAAAAATGAAAATTGTTGTTTTTTTAAGCTTCATTTCCTCTTTATTAGCTGTTTGTGGCTCTAAACTGGTTTTATCTAGTTGGACTAGTTTAAACTGCAGCAGAGATTTAACTTCACCCCCAGATCTCCACCATCTGGACTGTTTGTTTTGATTGTTTGCTGGAGAAACTTTAAATATATTATGTCTAATTTTGTCTTCTTTACACTGACGGATGCAGCGTGAAACAGAGAAGTGTGAGCAGAGCAGAGCAGAGCTGAACGGTGGAAGTGAGCATGTCCTCATTCTGCTGGTTTGAACTGTGGCTCCGTTAAACTGGGGCCTCACTGGAACATAGTGCAATCTGTGGGTGAATCTTTACACACTCTCTGACTTTCAAACAGCACCCGTTGGGAACTACCTGCAAACTCATCGCCGTCTTTACTACTGCAGGATGCACAGGAAGCAGCGGTGCAGAGTCCGTCCCCTGTTCTGAGTGGGGACAGCACCCTGCAGCCCACATCCAGGCCGGCTTGTTTTCTCGTGTTGCAGGTGTAGGTGTGTGTCTGTTTGTGCGAGTGAGCATGTGATAAAGCAGGAGAAAGTTAGTGACATTTTCAGCGTCCAGAGAAACCTTTTCAAGCTGCTGGGGGAGCGGAGGAGGGCCCCCATGGAGCACGAAACCAAAAACTGCAAAACAAAATGGAGACCGACGTACTGCTCCCACTTCTGCTTTTTTTTCCCAATCAGTCTCGTCCTCGTGTTCAGATTCACACTTAAATTTGTGAATAACACTTCTCCTCTTCAGCGCAGCTTCTCGTTTCAAGCAGCATTTCCTTTGGAACAAACTGATTTAGCAGAAATTACTGCATCAAATGTAGAAACTGGACAAATAGAGAACAAACTCCATGGAGTTCAGAACAACTTACAGTCACTCTGCATCGATTATTACTTCATTGTTCCACTAACAAATGGACACACACCAGAAAACACATCAGATATGATTTCCACTGCCTGACGTCACACAGCAGTTCTGGTTCTGCTTTAAGGGCTTCAGCTGATGACATCACCAGGTTCAATGATAGACATAGAGGGACACACTGAATTAGCTTAAAATGTTAATAAAGAGGAAAAACAAAACAAATTCAAATTCAAATAACTTTGAATTGTGTCCCCGATGTCCATCCAGTCCCGGTGTCCCGGTGTCCCGGTGACACAAAACCTTTAGATGTGTCCCTGTGTCAAATGATGAGGTCATCAGACTCTGGAAGCTGAGGAGGAAATAATCTTTTTGATTCAGGTCTGAAGGACCAGGAGCACCTAAAGCTGCAGCCCTGAAAGGCGAATGCGACCCAAACCTGATGCTTTCACTCACCAACAAATAAAATCTGATTTGTGTCACTTCGGATTGTTTTCAAAGCGTCTGCAGTCTGAACGTCATCTTACCCAACTTTTACGTCATTGACATCATACATTCTGGTGCAGAAAGAATTATGATGTTTAATATCTGCGTGAAAAATATGGTTGAAAATGATTATAACTAGAGGTGAGCCGATCGATCGGTCACCGATCATAATCGGCCGATTTTTGTGAAAAAGTGCCTGATCGGTGATCGGCGATCATTGGCTCTTGTTGCCTGCAGAAGCAGGTCAAAATGCATCAACACAACGAAGCTAATATGGCATAAAAACAATGTAGCCATACTTGACAGAGTTTGGCCACATCGAGGCTCACTGCAGTAAAAAAGACATGAAGGATCAGATAGCAGGTAAAGCAGCACAGCTACAAACACTCACCCGGATTAGCATGACGGGCTAGCCGCCATGCTAACAGGAAGTTTTCATTCAGTAACTCAGGATTGTTTATTGAACCTGTTTTTGCCTTTGAATGTTAAGTTTTATACTTGAATTTTTTTGGCAATGTTGAGAGGTTTATTTTGGCTCTTTGCATTATTTAGCTTCTTCAGAGCCTCATATGTTATCAGTCTGTTAAAGATAGTATTATTGATAGCAGTTCAATTTGCGCAATGCCTGTTTTGTTTAGTTTTCTTCTTGGAAAAAGTTATTAAAAACAAGTTTTTGTCTAAATTAAGGTTAATTCATGGTTCCTTTTTCCACATAATGTAACCGGTGGTGCTTATGATAAAAAAAATTAAAAAAATAAATATGTGATCGGTATCGGTGATCGGTATCGGCATTGAAAAACCTGATCGGCACATCTCTAATTATAATTAAGTTATGAAAGCCTGAGACAGTGAAAACATCACAACCCAGAATCACATCCAAACGTTGGAGTTTGGATGTGACCCATGATTCAAAGTAACTGAATTCCCCTTTTCAACTCCTCTGGGATTTAGGGTCAAAGTTCAAAGTTAATGCGTTATTTGATTGATTAAACAAGTAAACTCACCTTGTTGCCATGGTTATACATCATAACAATGTGAAAAACTCAGAGCAAAACTCCTTCCAAATGCACAGCGTCAGAATAAAATCCCAGACAGAAACGATTCAACCAGACAATGAACGAAAGTCTAGAGAAAAACGAAGCAGAACACAAGAGCAGACTGAACATAAAGGAACGAAGCTGGAAATATGGAGAACAGAACTGAGTACGGCAACACCTGCAGGACAAAAACA
Organism: Poecilia picta; assembly: GCA_033032245.1. Lineage (NCBI taxonomy): Eukaryota > Metazoa > Chordata > Actinopteri > Cyprinodontiformes > Poeciliidae > Poecilia > Poecilia picta. Next base: position 2,038,997 of record CM065368.1, on the reverse strand, counting down.
GCCCAAAAGAAAATAAACACAAACAACAAGTCCAACCCAAACACACGGAGTGTGAGCGATTTGACAGGAAACGGCTGTAGAAACCCGACATGGAGGCAAAACGCTACATTTGTGACATCACAACCGTTTTATGGTCAAAGTTGAGACAAATCATTAAACTTAAACTCATTCTATAGAAACATCAAAAGTCAACAGAAAATAATCTCATTTGTATAAAACTGAACTTTCTGCAAACTGATTGAAGTTTAATCTATTTTTCTTGAACCAGAAGGTTCTGCCAAAACTTTCTGCAGGAGACATGAACAGATTGAATATTTCCTGTTCCTGTGCCCCATCACAGCTCATTTATATTCAAACATGACTCATTAAATATTAATATAGGGTCAAATCAAGCTCCTCAGGTTCCTCCCTGATATTTAATCTGCGTCTGAAAAGGCCTGCAGCTTCATATCTGACACTAAATCAGCCACCAAACGCCGGTTGTGAGGAAGAATTTCCCTGTCATGTTTGCTTGTTACTTGCTGACCTATAAACGTGGGAAATCTGAAAGCCGCCCTCAGCAAACATGTATGTGTCACTGAGGGACCGCAGCACAGCCTGCTTTCCTCACTAACATCCCCTTTTTCCTTTCACTGCTGAACATTTTGCTTCGGCTTTAGAAGAAAGTGTTTCAAACCGCTTCACACACACACACACACACACACACGCGCCGCTGGACGAGACTTGTAGGTTTCATAAATTGCACAAAACGTGTCAAACCAGAGGTGCTTCTGAGTTTCAGTGATGAGTGGAGCCACCTACACCACAAGCAGCAGCCCTCCCCCCTCCACCCGTTCTGTTTAAACCACAACTCTCCCTGCAACAACAAAAAAAACCTTCCATCTCATCTTCAGCTCACAGAGACAAACCTGCGAGGCTGGATGTCAGTCAGAGAGGAGGCTCAGATGAGCGTGGACACGGAGAGTGCAGGACGCAGGTGAGTCCACTCTGGGATCCATCCCAACGTTTTCCAGTCAGTCCAGCAGAACGCTGAGGTTCAGCTGCTAAATGAATCATTTGTTTCTGTGTCTAATCCTCTAATTTGATGTATTTTGGTGCAGATTTACTCATATGCCACCAAAGATTATTCTTATTACAAGATCATTTAGTTCCTCTTTGGAAACTTTATGTCCAGCCTTTAGCTGAGTAATGAATCGATTCTGTTGTGTTTTGCATTTTGAGTAATCAGCACTTTTATTAGGTTTTCTACGAATATTAATAATATGCGTCTTATGATTCAAAGAAATGGTCATTATTCTGAGAATCCTGGTTTCTGAAATGAAAAGCTGCGACACTCATCCGCTTTTCTGTTGCAAAGAAAACAATCTGAACATCAGCTTCTGTTTGCATGAATTTACTCACCGTTAAATGAGCTGGAGCTTCAAACTATTTAAATAATTCCTTTTAGCTATAGCAGCATAAATCTCACAAAAACAACCTTCATCTCTAAATGGTTTTAGAAATAAAACAGGATAAATCAAGAGCAGCTCCACAGTTATAAATACAAACTGTTGGAATCTGTATAAAGACTTCAAATAATGCTCTTCCAGTGTCTGCCTAATGTATCAGTGATAAAATAAAACACATTGTTCTTTTTGTAGCCTCACCTAAAATTTTCTCCATATAAACAATTCAAAACTATAAAAATCAAAATGCCTCACAGTTTCAAATCTCCATGTTTACTGAAACTTCAGCCAGTCAGGAGTTAAAATAGCTGCAAAACCAGAAGTATTTGTGAAAAACCCATCAGGGGGATTGTTGTGGAAACACTAAAGAAGTCAGTGTTTCATGTTGTTTAGGGGCGGAGCTTAAACACCTGTTGCAGGTGGACCATATATGGAACCCCCCCCCCACACATTTACTGAAAATATTACCAAACAAAAACCCTCCTGTTGTCACTTTAGCTGCTCCTGTAACTGTATAGTTAAAGCACAGAGAGACTGAAAGCCTGCTGGGTTTGGATGTGAGTTTTATTATCCTGCTTAAAGATCCAGGTCTGACCCAGAGTCAGGTCTCTGACGGATTTGATGAGGTTGTGGTTCCTTCAGGGAGCTGAAACGAGGCCCACAGCACCACACGCCTGCACCGTGCTGCAGAGGCACCAGCCTTGTTCTTCACAGCAGACACACGTGTTTATGGCTGAAAGGTGAATCTTTTCCGATCATAAAGTTTCCAGTTAAAGTCCCAGTGGAGTTTACAGAGTCGGACATGTCAGCTGCCAAACGGAGACTTTTCCTCTGCTGCACCTCTAACCGTCCTGATCCAGCTTGGTTGCCATAGCTACACCTTCGCATTTCAAATGTTCCCTGTAGGGATCAACAGGAAGTGCTAAAGGGAAAGTATCAGGCCTCACATCCCACATCAAACAGCAGTGAGATGTGGAGGTTTAGGCAGGAATCTGGTTTCCTGGAGCTGAAGATCAAATCTTCTGTTTCCTTGGTTGTTCTCTTGTCTTCCCCATTTTGGAGAGTTTCTCAGAGAACCGAACATCACAGAGAAATAGGAAGTAAAGAAGCTTATGAAACGCTTCAGTTACATTTATCTTATGGGAATTATTAAGAGTTCTGACAAGTGAAGCATTTGTAGGAAAAAATAAGTTAAAAATCTTTACTAAAGTTAAAGATGTTTTTTATCTCGCTTTTTTGGGAGTTTTTGCTCCTGCAGATGAAAAGATGAATTCATTTAAGACTTTAAATCTGGAGACTTTATCAAATAAGACGGATTTTATGAGAATGTCTGCATAACTGCTGATACAAACAATCTTTCTCCCACTGAAAATGACCGACACGGGAAGGAGTGGATGGTTCCCAACAGAGGGACACAGGGCTCCCATGTGGTCCATGAAGAGTAAAGAAATAGGTCACAGAAGATAACTACATTGAAAAATGACAAAATAAAAACAAATCCAGCCATAATTGGGTTAATAACACTGCTCTGCACTCAAAATTTCCCACAACTCATCATAACATACTTTCGAAAAAGGTTTGCAGTCCGACTGAGAACCACTTCACTCACGCTCCATGGTCAGGGGCATTTCAACCAACACAGGGAGTTTCACTTCGCGTCACCACAGGTAGAAAATCTAGACCACCGTCGTTTTCTCCCTCCGCGCGTCGACGACTGAAAACTCCCACTGAGGTAAAACCCCAGAGAAGAAGAACAGGTTTGGTCGCTACCGGCTTAAGGTGCATTTACCCACAATGCACTGCAGGCTGTTCTATAAATGTCTCATGGTAATCACTGTGGGCGTTCACCAGTCTTAGAGTCACAAACGTGTTGAGCTTAGACTTTAATCCTCTGATGAAAGCAACCAGTAAGCATTTCCTTCTGTTTACATCAAATCTCTGACTGGTGGGAATTTGTTTAAAAGTTATGCAGCTGGTGCATCAGAGTCTCACATCACTGAAAAACACAAAACCTTACAAAGTGTTTCTGACTCCTTTCTAGTGCTGATGTCTTATCACACTTGAAAAACAACTAAACTAAATTACAAGCAAGTTTCATCAAGAGCTTTAAGTCAATAACTCCTTAACGTTGATGGGAAAATGATTATTTCACTGATCTGCCAGTGGAACTGGTACTTTATTTTAACCAGTATTCAAGAATGATGGACAAAAACAAGCTTACAGAAAAGTTACTTGTAACTTAGTTTTGTCTTATTTAAAGTGTGATGAGATGTTTGCACTGAAACTTAACAAATACACTTTGTGAGATTTTGTGTTTTTGCAGTGAAGCGGTTTTTTATTGCTGTCAGTGGAAACATAGGTTTATAATCTAATAAACCTCCAAAGTCACTTAATTAGAGTTAGAATGAGACCAAAATGGACATACTGTGTTTACTGCAGGAAACGAACAGCATGACACTGTGGAGATGCTTTGTTCAGCAGCCATGATGGAAGAAACCCTGTTAGAAGCTGCTGAACACCTGAGCTCAACCACCTGAAACATACAGACACACGATGGACGGTTTACATTTGTGTGTCAAAATGGCCTAGTCAAAGTCTGGGCCCGTAGCTAGTCTGTCTGAGTCTAAACTGTTTTGCACAGAAGAATGGGAGGAGAGGTTCAGACTCCTTCAGCTTTGTGATCTTGCACCAAACTGTGTGAAAATCCAAACAAAGTACCGGTTGATGTCTAAGAGGAGGAGTAAACCCTAAAGCAATAAATCCTGTGAAATGAAACAAGAGGAAAGAGAAACATGCCTGGTTTGTCACCAGGCTGGAGGTTTGATGTAATCATTTAATTTGTAACAGCCCAAATTAATTTTCTAAATTTGTGCTAGAGGTTTCCTCTAATGTCAGAAACGAACTGTTCAATCTGTACTCCTCCTCCTCCTCCTGCTCATCGCTGCCCACAGGATGATGCTGAGGTGGAAACTATGAGCTGAGAATCATCACAGCTGGAAAGAAGAGTGAACTCGCTCCAGCACCAGCTCTGTGATGACAGTCTCCATCTGATGCAGGTTTGTGTGTGTTTGACAGAATGGAGGGTCAGTGCCGGTCGTCTCAGAAGTACCTGCTGCTGCATGTGTGGTGCGGACTCCTCACCATGGCCCTGGTCATCATGGCCCCCTTCATCGCCTCCATCAAACCAAAATCTGAGCAAGTAAGTAACCCTGATCATCACATTTCACACTTTATGTTCGAAACTTTGACGCCTTAAAAATATCTGAACTTAGATGCAAAGAAAAACCATGAAAACCATTTGTGGCTTGTTGCTAAATAATATGGAATTCAATATATATTTAGAATTTAAAATTTAAAACAGGTTGAAACAGATGTATTGCTCCTGATGAAAAAACATGGTGTTCAGTGAGATAATCAAACATTAGATGATGATTGAGTTCAGACTCCATGTGAAGCATCCCGCTGTGACGTCTACTGGTGATGTTAGCTAACAGCTAAAGAGCTAATCACCCGCTGTGACGTCTACTGGGGATGTTAGCTAACAGCTAAAGAGCTAATCACCCGCTGTGACGCCTACTGGTGATGTTAGCTAACAGCTAAAGAGCTAATCACCCGCTGTGACGCCTACTGGTGATGTTAGCTAACAGCTAAAGAGCTAATCACCCGCTGTGACGCCTACTGGTGATGTTAGCTAACAGCTAAAGAGCTAATCACCCGCTGTGACGCCTACTGGTGATGTTAGCTAACAGCTAAAGAGCTAATCACCCGCTGTGACGCCTACTGGTGATGTTAGCTAACAGCTAAAGAGCTAATCACCGCTGTGACGCCTACTGGTGATGTTAGCTAACAGCTAAAGAGCTAATCACCTGCTGTGACGCCTACTGGTAATGTTAGCTAACAGCCAAAAAGCTAATCACCCGGTAACCCAATAACACCTGAATTTCATCAACTTGTCTAAATATTCAACTTTAAACGAGCTTGTAGATGCTTTTTCTTCTTCAGTGGAGTCTTGCTCAGAGAGAATGCATGAAGGGTTGAATGACATTTAATTTTTTTCAAGTATTTATTCTTTATTCTTGAAATTTTATGACTTTATTTTTTCTTAGTATGACTCTAATATTCCATCTTCCAAATTGAAATGATTAAACCATCAAATAGATATTTATTGAAGAATTTTTACCACATTATTTTGGTTCTGATTCTGTTTCAGTGAGTTTAACTCTCTCTGTGAGGGAACATTAAGTTACAACATTGGAGTCACATGATCAAAACTTTCCCCAGGAGACTTCAGGTAGTTTTTCAAAATTTGCTTTAAGTCAGTCGTTACCCACAATGCAGTGCAACCTTTCCTGTATTTCCCAAAGAAATAGGAAGTGACTCTGAGTAGGTTTAAAAATAAACATTTGTCTAAAGAAACTCTTCATTTATGTTTATCTGGGGAATTATTAAATGTTCCAACAAATTACATCTGAATATAAATGATGTGATGATTTTATATGTTGAGCATTTCCACACGTTTGGCTTCAATTTCCCCAGATAGTATTTAGTAAAGAAGTATCTCTAATTATTTTTTTTATCATTTTTTAATTGATTGAAAAAGCAGAAATAAAACACAATAATTTCTATATTTTTGATCATCCTCAGAAAGTCTTTTGGATTCAGAATTATATTACTTACTTTACATCGTATCTAAACTGAAACATATTTTATTAGTTGTTTTAGTTATTTACTTTTGGCTGCAGCTGGTCAGTCTGTCCAAATGTTGTTGTTAAAGTGCAATTTATAAAAATGTCTAAAACATCTTGATAGTCAAGTATAACAGCAACATGGGGCAGAACAGTAGCATGGATGAGTTTTTATTCAGAAGTTTAATCCACTCATTCAAACAGAGTTGAACTTTCGCCTGTAGGTGGCAGCACTGTCCAAACTAACAGGCTGATCTCACTTGAGGGTTTGGATCCTGTTGTGGGTTCAGAAACATCTTCACACTGTCTGTGAGTCTGATGATAGATAGATTAGATAGATAGATAGATAGATAGATAGATAGATAGATAGATAGATAGATAGATAGATAGATTAGATAGATTAGATAGATAGATAGATAGATAGATAGATAGATAGATAGATAGATAGATAGATAGATAGATAGATAGATAGATAGATAAACCCAAACCATCTCATCAGAGCATGAAATGAAATGACAACAGAAAGTCTTTTAAATCTTGTCAGTAATGATTCTCCATAAATACTGACTTTAAACGCTTTTGTCCCTCCAGCCCAGCAGCTCACAGGAAAACTCTCCAGCAGGTGAGGCCAGAAAGTCAGATGGTCCTTCAGGGTAAATCTGATCAACGCCACTAACTTTGTTTCATCTGATTCTTCTTTTCAGTCAGCGCTCGCTTTTCCCCAGAGGGACTTGTTGGTATGTTGGATCATTAAACATCCCATAATGATTTACCAAACTGGTTCAGGAAGCTGAAATAGCTGCTCTTTGTTGCTTTTCAGGAACGTCGTCTTCCTATATTGAACTGCAAACACGTAAGTTCACCTTCACTTCCTTATAACATTCAAATGATTCCTTTTCACTTTCAGAAGAAATGAATCAGTTTTATGAGTTTCTAAGCTTTTATTTAGGATTTTATCCACGTTGTCTTTTCTTGGCTTGTGGCTCTTTAACAGGTTGAACTTCTGATTTTTTATGCTGTGAACTCTTTAAAATAAGCAGCACAGAGTACATACTGTATCCAGTTTATGTATTTATTTATACACAACATTTTATTAACCTTTCAAAGCACAACCTCATTAAAAATATTAATGTTAAATATGCAAACATTTTATAACCAGAACATGTTCCAATCTGATTTTGCAACGACAACAGATATGATTTCAGGTAGTTTAGAAAGCAAATGGATTTAATTCATGTTCACATATTTTAGTCCAAATCACCACAAACAATCAGATCATTGAGTCACATTTAGACTCAGTTTAATCCAGTCAGATTTACAGTTCAGGACAATAACAGGCAGACACTGATTGGTCGATTGATCTGGCATTTAGGGGGGAAAGATAGAAGTTTTAATTTAAAACAAATCAACATGTTTGAACTGAGGTTTGAAACACACACACACACACACACACACACACACACACACACACACACACACACACACACACACACACACAATTCAGGTGTGTGTAGCTGAGGATCATCCGTGAAGAAAAAGAGACAAATGGAGAAAAAGAGTTTGGACTGAACTGGTGTGAGATTCACACACACATGAACAGCTTGTTGAGCTCTAATGCAACAAACCTCTAAAGAACTGCAAGTTAGGACTTCCCAACTCAACATGATGTTTGAAATCAATTCCTTTTGTTTTCTACCCAAAGCAGCTGATTTTACTCTGTGAAAGGGTGAAATAAACACACCGACCCCTGAACACTGATGAACCCTCAGAGCCACATGAAGGCAGTTACAAAGTCGGCCTTTTATCACCTCAAGACACAAAAACCTCTTTGATCAAACCATCAACTAAGATGTTAATGGGAAAAATATGACTGAAGAATGAGTGTGACTATGGTAACGAGTTAGCAGTAACAAGTCTGTAATCAAAGTAAACTCCAATAATTCAGATCTTGTTTAAACGTATTAAATATTATGAGAATTCATAAATCAAAAAGGATAATTTAACTTTAAGGAAAATGTTATCATCTGCTGAAGCCTTGACCTTTGACCTTATTTGTGTTGATGAAAAGTGCTGATGTGACGCCTACATGTTTGGTTACTAAACCTTCAAACATGTTCTGGGAGAAGCGCAGTCATTCTGAGAACAACAAAACCCAAACCTGAAACTGCTCTGCTTCTGTTACATAAGAATGTAATTTGTTTCCACCTTCAGTCGATTTCATTTCTGAATTCAACAATCCTGAAACTCTATGATCTGGTATTTCCTTTAAGCAGAAGATGTAACGTTTATAAGAACATCTGAAGACAGCGAATTTAATTACATTTAAAAAGAGAGGAGCTGCTAAAGTCGGTTCCCGGTCACTGAGAGGATCCAGCCTCGTCATGTTTCCAGTCGCTGGTGTCGACTTCCTCCCACCAGGCCGGCTGCTCCCTTGTGAAGAGGCTTCCTTCAACCACAACCAACCTGAGCGGAGCTGCAGTTACTTTAGGCATAATTATGAGCCACAGCAGCAAACATGAGTTTGATGTTTAGCCTGTGCTGACAGAGAGGAGATTAGGCTCTAATTGGAGGCTCAGCTTCTTCAGGGTTTTATTTCTCGCAGCTCATGATGAAACAGATCAGTTCATTCAGCTGGGAGCCGAAGGGAACTCAAGAATCTTACAGACACATATTAGCAACTTAAACACATTTAATCTTCTGTCATTTCCATATATTCTGTTTTCTCTCCACTCTGACTGGTTGGACACCATCATCTCTGAGTTCGGGCTTCAGCCTGTGATTCCGGCTGAAACCAGCAAGATGAATCATCACAATACATTAAAAATCTGCTGCTGCTGCATCAACCCCTCTGACCACTCAGGTCTTCTGGTTCTGGTTCTGGTCTGCATCTCCAGAACCAGAACCAGACATGGAGAAGCAGCTTTCAGCTTCTATGCACCACAAATCTGGAACAAACTTCCAGAAACCTGCAAAACAGCTGAAACACTGAGTTCCTTTAAGACACCAGTAATCCCTGGATCATTGACCAACATGTTCGATGTGTTGTGATGATTTTAATGATGGAACTTGACAAAGTGTAATATCTGTTACTGGTTTCACAATTGGTGACATCATGATGTGTTTATGATGGTTTCACAATGTAAACCACTTTGAACTTCCTTGTTGCTGAAATGAGCTGTACAAATGAACTTGACTGACTGATAATACCAACAACTACCCATAATGCCCTCTGGTATCTGTCCTAGACCTGCTTCTAAACCAGAAACATCTGACAAAGAGGTAACACTTTATTTGAAGGGGGTGAATAACACTGTCATAAACATGAATAAGTCTTCATGAATATTTATGACTGTTGTCATTTGGTAAATTATGACACTTTTAATATAAAGTTGACATTATTTAAAATGTCTTTGTCATGACAACTTTTTTTAAACAGTTTTATTTCTGTTCATTTTCATATACATGACAAACAGTTATATTTGGTACATTATTAAGAAACAGTGGGTTACAAAAACAAACACAATAGCAAAACTTCAAAATAACCTGGCAATTATTCAACACAACTGGTCATGCCTATTAAAGTGTCAATAAATCAGTCATTATTAATTCCCCCCCTCCACCCATTCTTGTTATGACAACTTGACATTAACCAATAAATCATTACTGTTTAAACTTTACCTTTAATAACATAAAGTTGCCTAATTGTTAAAGTGCAATCAGTTAAACATTTATAGCAAATTTATATCAGTAATGATTTATTGGTTAATGTCAAGTTGTATTAAAAGTGTCATAATTTACCGAATGATGCTTTATGACAACAGTCATAAATATTCATGAAGGCTTATTCATGTTCATGACAGGAGTTATAACATGTTTATGACAGTGTTATTCACCCCTCTTCAAATAAACTGTTACCGACAAAGGCTTTAAAAAACCCAGTTAAAATTTTGAAGGAAACATTTTGGATGTTTTCTGTTGCAGACTTTAGTGAAAACGTGTGGATGGAACATGTGACCTGTGAGTCCTGCTCCCTCAGCCTCCGTCAGGACTCCATCTACGTCAACAGCAGCCACCATGAGAGCTCCCTCTTCTTCTTCTACGCCCAGGTGGTCTTCAGGGAGAACCTCACTCGCAACGTTGTGAGATTGATAAGAAACGCCACTGAATATCCAAAGACGGAAGAGAGGGTTTTGGTGACGGGCGAGTCGATGGCGGTCGGGTCGGTCTGGTTGGGGAAGATGGTGACCCTGACCGGAGGCGACAGCGTGAGGCTGAGCATCACAGGAGAATACAGCAGAACCGACTCGTTCTGGGGAGCTTTCCAGCTCCATTAACGTCTGGATGGACCGCTGCAACTTATGAGCTGCCCAATCATTTGGTTTGATTTGTTTCCCCAAATCCATTTCCGAAGTATTTCCAACATGGAACACTAACTCCATCAGACATGTTTAAATGCAGATTTTACTCGTTGGATAACAGGCCCGTTTTCTCGGTCCTGCTGGTTTAGTGAAGTTCATCCTGAGTTTGAAGCCAGTAGAAAGTTTAAATGAATGTAAACTGTGAATGGGCCATAAAAAACCTCCTTCATCACTCATATTTTGTAACTTCTCTGTGTGTTTTATAATTTATAATTAAATATTTTATCGTGGTTGTTTTGAAGCAGACCAGAAAGCTAATAAAATTTATTCTTATTATTACTCTCATTGTGTTTTTGTGTTTAACGTTTCATTTGTTTTATTACTCTAGGTGTTATTATGTTCAATTATTAGTTTTTATTTATTTATGAACAATATGCTCTGCAGTCCTGCAGCTGTTCATCTAACTGGAGTCTGAATTATCCTTCGGTGTGAAATGATGACGGATCTTAAATATGTTCTAAAGGATTTTTTGTTTTTTACAGGAAATCCCTGAATTTTCTGTAAACATGTTGAATATTAACTTCTACACCAAATTCTGCCTGATGATGCTCTGGTTTTGTCTCCTGATGAAATGCCAGACAGTTTTGTTGTCCGTCTTTTTGACTGAAAGAAATCCCATCATTTCATATTTTCATATTTTCACCTGTCAACTTTTAAAATGAAAATCAGTGATTCTTGAGAATAGGGACAAAATGGGTTTACATTTTCTCAATTAAATTTTTTATTATTATTTCTCAACCTTATGTATGCAAATATGACAAATAATGTTTTGGAAATGTAAAGATGCAAATGTGAAGGCTCTCGTTTGCAACTTTAAAAAAAAATAAATTAAATTTTTAATCAACCTGACCCAGAACGTTGTCATCACCATCTGACAAAAAAATATATATATATATTTTTAATGACCCTGCTAGTGATATTTTTACTCATTTTACAGACAAAAGCTTCTCAAGAAACAAAAAAATATTATTTAAAACAAAAAACAACAAAAAATCCATCTGACGGAGTTGACACTGCATGACGGAGTTGACACAAAACTGAAGGTGACAAACTAGTGAGTAAAATGAAAAACTTGGTACATGTGAAGTAATGCAATTTATGTAAAATACGTTAAAATAAATTAACTGCACATTTAAGTGAGATTTGACAACAATTTCACTGAAAGAGTCACAAAAACTGATGGAGGTGACAAAAAGCCAAACTACCTCCATTTATATGATGTTAATCTGAAGGAGGCCATATTGTAGCTCATCAGGTCCATAAAATCTTTACATTTTACCAAAATTAAGCTTTTATTTCACAAAATTTCATCAAAGTTTTGTAAAATGTCAGTTATGGTGTTGACACATCATGGTTGTGACAAAAAACTTACGAATAAAAAGAAGAAAAAACTAAAGAATAACATAAGCTAACCAGAGCTAACTAGCCCTCCTAGCAAAGAAAGAGAAAGGAAGTGGTCATGGGGTCCTCAGAAGTTCTGCTGCCCCCCAATAATGCCTGATTTTTTACATTCTTTTCATTTCTGACGGTGTTGACAAAAACTAAGGACAAATTTCAATGGAGTTGGAAAATATATAAAAATGATTTTTAGTTAAATTTATTGATACCTTTATAATTATTTATATGACTACTTATACTTAATTGTCAAAATATTATCTTAGTATTTAATTGTTTTAAACTATTATAATGTATTGAGTTCTGCTCCTGGACAAAGGCTTTTACAGGCATCATCCACCGACTACAATGTTTAAAATAAAAACTGAAATAATATTTTGCCATTTTATTTTCATCCAGGTTAGCTAATATTGAACACATCATGCCATTTTATCAAAATGAATATGTGTAACCTTTGTGAGAGGTAACAAAACCCCAGTAACTTTAAGAAAGAAATGGAAGTAAAAGATCGCTCTGAAATTATGAATGATTCTCCTGCTGTGGCCTGAACGTCTCACAAACTTCCTGGTCCTCATGGGGTGAACCTGGTTATGATTAATTAAATGTCTCCGGGTTTATGTGCTGATCTGGAGGATGAATCCAGTCTCTACAGAAATTACCAACACCAGCCAAAGTTTGGAAATCAGGGAACATTTCTCCAGATTAATGATCAGAAGCTGGAAAGACTCTGTGATCGAGACGTTTCCTGATCCTGCAAACCCAGCAGCAGAGGCTGAGACGCTCCAGGGCCTCCAGAGCTCAACGTTTCACCGCGTCGCTCCTGGACATAGATGAATGGAGTCAGGCCCAGAGAGACACTCAGACAGAAATCTACGTATATATATAATTTTTATTAATTTAGTTAGTGGTGCGATAGTCTCAGAGCATAAACTTGAAAATGTCCTGGCATGTCTGAATTGTAACCCGTTGAAAACACGGTCAAAGTTGGAAAATATTCAGCAGCTGCAGCCATTACTGATGATCTGAAGTTGTTCATTGTTAAAACTCTGTCCTCCTCATCCTCCTCATTCCGATGATTCCGATCAGATTTTCTTTGGAGGTAATGATTGCTGACAATAATAATTGATTTTAACATCTAATCAGGATTCCTGCTTCACCTTGTCTGATGACGTCATTGTCCTCAAATGAAGCTAAAACACGATTTTTTTTATCAAACAACGAAGATGTGTTCTAGTGTGTAAGTAAACTTTAGATAAACTTTTAACGATGTCTTAAGTGACCAGCTGCAATTTGACCACATGGTGGCGCCACTTCCCACCAAATTCATTGAAACAAAAGCCCACATGCTATTCCGTAAACACAAACTTATCGTTTTTAAGTTATAACCTAAGGAGACATTTACAAGTTATAAGAACAATAAAGAAAGACACGAATAAATGTAAATATTGTAAATGCTGTCAGTAAATTAATCAGTGTTGTTTTGTCTGAAGGTGATAATACAAACAGACATGGACTGAAACCTCAAAGGTATTTATTTACAAGATGCATCAAGCAGCAGCTGCAAAACAGGAAGCCACACATTTGGTGCAGCGTCTGTCAGCTTCCTCCTCCAGCAGGTTAACACTTTGACAGAAACGCAGCGAGCGGCTGGTCACACTAACGCTGCTGCCCCAGGCCTCTGCAGGCCCTCCATGTTTATCTGTCTGAAAGTGATCCGGCGTGAACAATGATTTGTGAGATTGGGTAATTGTTTTCAGATGTCGCAATGCCTGACCTCAACACTCATTAACTCCTGAAGTTTTGGGCTATTTTGGGAAAATTCCTCACAAGGAAAAAAAAATTCCCAGATTCAGTCAGAAGCAGCTCCTCAGACAGAGAATGCTCAAATACATTAGAAAAGCTTTTGTGTTGGACTAAAATAATCCACTTACACTTGATTAAGTAAAATCCATCCATGAGTCACAATAGTGTTTTAATAATTGGACATTTGGAGAGTAGATGTAAAGTCGGCTGCTGAGACCCGACAGCTGCACGGACCATTTTCTTTAAGTCTTCATTTAAAGTGCCAGGTTTGATCAGGATCTGAACCTTGGATCCTGCGATCCAGTCGTATTTTATAACCTTTCAACGGTTCTTCAGATTTTCTGGTTCTCACTGCTCACATCAGGTTTTCTTGGGTTCTTAACGTTCAGCTAAGTTCAAGAGACGAACCAGAGTCGTTTCCTCTTTGGGTCATCAGATCTTCAGGATCGTTTTTTTTTTTATCACAGGCATAACTCAGACCCAACAGGTGGATTTCGGTTCCAACCAGGTAAGGAGAGAAGATTTCCACTTCCTCCTCTGTCCTTCCCATAGAAAACCTGGATGAAGCTTCAGAAAACCTGAAGAGTGTAAATATTATTTCAGAAGGTCATCCTGGGTGTTTGGATGTTTTGCTCTTGATGGATGTTGTAAACTAAAAACGGTCTTTCTCAGCCTGTCTACATACAGTTATCACCGCCATGTGACAGGAGGAGCCGTTTCTTGCTTTTGCTAACAAACAAAAGTCTTTCCTCTGGAAGGTACAAGAAATGAAAATAACTGAAACTAAAAAATCCTGTGGAACTACATGAAGACCGCTTCAAAGATTACAGCAAAGTTTTTCTGTTTGAAAGGAATATCCATATTTCAACCTTCATAAACAACAGTGTGTGATATTGACAGAGGAGTCCTCTCAGCTCTGTGATGTTTGATGGATTTCTTTCATACGCTGTTGGTTTTGAATCAGCAGCAGAATCTCAATGAGACTCAGATGTGCGTTTTGGACCGACCTGCTCCATTTCTGTCTCTCAGTCCGCTCCCTGATGGATTCCTGTGAAGTTCTGGATAACTGGGTGCTGCATGCTTCACCTCGGCTTCAGCTTTGATTTTTGTCAGATGTCTCCCTCTGATACAGCAAACTTTTCTTGAGCGTTTCCTAAAAATGAGTGTGGGTTTTCATGCTAATGCTTCAAATTCAAGTGCTGGTTTATTTTTATTTAAATGCAGCTGCAAACCAAACGAGTCGCATTAAAACACAAACTGCCTTTCATCTGATGATGGGTTGTATTGCTCTTCTTTTTGACATTTGCCTCTTTTTAACATGTTGCTTTGTTTTTTAAACACATGTGGACCTGAACTCCTTGAAAGAAGAATTGTTTCTCATTTGGACTTTCTTGGTTGAAAAAGGCTGATTAAAATAACTAAAGATAGATTTTAGAGTCACCTGCCCAAACCACAACGTTCAAAAAGCCCAACTGTTTCCTCACTCTTTCACTTCTTTAATATTTTTTCTGGTTATTCTTGGCCCAAATCAGTTGATCTGAACTTTCTTCTTTGTGTTTTTATTTCTTCTTTCATTCGTTTTGGCTCTGCAGTCATGTTCCCTAATGTCTGTATGGATGGACCAAACATCGAAGACAAAGGCAGTGATGTCAGTGACTCCAGCATAAATCTGAATTTATAACATGAAGATCAATATGACAAACCACAAAGGAGAAATGCAGCCTGATCTAACAGAACGGCACATTAAAAGCCATCCGACTCTGATTCACCACAAAGATTAATGGAGATGGAAAAATTTGAAATAAATTCCTCAATTTTGTAAAAAAAAAATCAAAAAATCATTTGATTGAAGGGGAGATGTAGCTACATTTGCCAAGTAAGTTCTGTCGTGGCGAACATTCATCTCACATGAATGACCAGCGGCTTTAGAGTCTCGGCTCTTCCTGAACGTCTCTGATAGCAACACATTCCTGAAAACCTCCCTCCGTTTTCTGACATGTAGGCGTAATTCTACAGTTACGCTCTGCGTTCTCTGGTCGATTCACTCCAAACCTGTAGAGGACAAAACAACTGCTTCAATTTCTTTACTCTTTTTGCAACATTTGAAAAAATTTGCTCAAAATTTGCAAGACACCTGGATGGAATCGTAGCTTTTTAACAGAAGCAGCTAAAAGCCACGTTTTGATGTTCTACCTGATAATTAACTTCAGTAAAGCAGCTACTAGAAGCTCACTCACTTCAACCTAAAACTGAAACTTTAAGCCACATGCGTTTGGAAGGAAATCAGCTGCAGTCCAAATGCTCCGTCTTCATTTAGCTCAGGCACTGAGGAAAGTTTTCCACCTTCTGCAGGCTTTGTTTATAAAAACCTGCAGAAAGTTTATATCACTTATTTTTATCACTGTAGACATTTGTAAATGTGATGACCAGGTGGCAGGCCAGCAAAAGTAAAAACTTTGTGCTCACAAACAGCAGTGTGATGCCATGGCTTCTGGCTCACTGCGAGAGAAATCTACACAAACTCTGTCATGTTCACGGTCCTCAGGTTTGGATTGTTCCTTTTCTTGAAGCAAATATCCAAAATATTTCACAATTTCAGAGCTAAGTGGACCAAACAGAGACTCTGTTCTGGTGAGTTAAAGTTTTATCAAAGCTGGGAAATGCTCAGGTCTTTCCCAGCTTGGATGGTGTTTGGGGAAAGAACCAGGGTCCACTCGTTTTTCTGTGTTACCATCATGTAGTTATGCGTCTTTGGGACATTTTCCCTTTGGAAAAATCTCATTGTTAAGATAACTTATTCTGGTTTCCTTTTAACAATACAGCCATGATTTTTAGTTGTTTTACCAAAAAATTGTTGTGATCTGTGTTTTCTGTGTAGTTATTTTGAGATTTTCTGTGTTTAGTCCTGTTTCCCTGTGAGTCTCTGTCCTGTCCTCCCTGTTGATTGATCACAGCTGTGTCTAGTTTCCTGATTACCCTCCCTGTGTATTTAAGTCCACCTGTTGTCTCCGTCTGTTGTCGGAGCCTCGTCGTGTATCACCGTCATGTCGTCAGTCTGTTTCCCTATGCCGCCTCTGTTGGACATTCAACAAATCATCATTTCTTCCTCATCCTGGCCTGCCTGCATCTAACTTACCTCACCTAACCTCGAATCATGACAAAAATAGGAATATTTTCAGAAAAACTCTGGAATAATTGGGACTCCAACTAGATTTAAAACAAATCAGCTTTGATATTATGTTTGCTGTGAATTTCCCCTGAGCTGAATCAGTGTACAAAAGATAAATTATACACAAAACCACTTTTTGTGCAAAAACAACAAACTCCTTGCTAGAAACCAGCTACTTGTTGAGCATTCCCAAAACCTCCATCCGATTTAACAGGCATTTCACTGGACATTATGTTGTTACCACTGTCAGAGTGAAGAATTTTCTCTCAAGTGACTCTGAATTTAAAGAAACAGGAAAAGCCGGGGAATCACCAACGGCTCTCTGAGGGCCAGATGAATGTGAAATCAGAAGAAAAGGAAAAATTCACTGTAATAATTGTGTCAGATGAAACATTTTGTTGCTCAGTTGTGTTTGATGCAGGTATTTCCCCAAACTCTGCAGAGAGAGAACAAACTGTTTACATCAGACAAAACTCAGAACGGTCCTCAGAAAAGGAACAAGTTTCAAATTGCACAACTTCATAAACGGAAAACAGACAAACACAACACAGACGGGTTTGAATCAGAGTATGTTTATCCACTTTTAGTTCCTGAACTGGATAATAAAAACTGGCTCAGCTTCTTCTAACCCTTGAAGAATGTGAGCGAGTTTTCATCACGTTTCCTCTTTTGTCTCCAGCCTCTGTTGATCCCCTGCTGCTCCTGTCAGACCTCTCATGACATTTAAATGACACTAAAAGCAGAAACGCTCCTTGCTCAAATATCACCCTACACTGTGGACTCAGCACAAAGCTGTCCTTTCAGAAAAGCAAAAGTTCAACTCAATTTTCAATTCAGCTTATTTATAGAGCATCGATTCACAGTGGAAGTCATCTCAAGGCACTTTGGAAAAAACACAAAATGTACAAAGAGAAAGATGTATTTAATCCTCTACCGTCATACCAACTGCATGTTTAATTATTTATTTGACCTTTATTCAACTAGTGGGTTAGTTACTAAGAACAGATTCGTATTTACAGTGATGACCAGGGAAAGGAGGGGAAAACACAAACAGTTCGAATCAACAAACAATAACTGAGGTCATAAAAACAATAAAAACAACATAAACAGAAAAACATGTAACACTGAATAAACAAGCTTTACTGCATGTTGAAGTTCGCTCCATAGTGGAAAATATTTCTCCACATTTTCATTTAATGTTGAACATTGAGAATAAAACATGTGTGAACACAAACCAGAGGATTTTTCTCTGGCTTTTAGTGATGACCAGTGGAGTTCAGAGCAGAGCAGCGAGGAAATGAAACGTAAAGCAGAGAAGAGCAAGAGATCAAGTCCTGGAGGGAAACATAGATCTACGTTCAGAATAGAAACATTCTTTATTGTTTTGTAAAGATTTAAGGCATCATCAGGTTCTAAAACATTAAAAACAACAATAACAACAACATTATTATTATTATTAATAATGATAATAATAATAATGATATTCTGTGAAGACTATAACCAAATTCTGTGCAGGTTTTAGGAATAGGAAATCACTACAGTAAAAAATGGGAATAAAAAATGTTGGTAATTGTCATTTGGACCAAAGTTGTTCTGTCTGTGATGAGTGGAAGTGTCTTACTTCCTCCAAGCCTCATTACCTCATGCAGCAAACATTCCTATTCTTTCATCATCAATCGTAGATAATTATTCCAATCTGTAAAACGTTTCCTTTCAAACGAACAGCACAGAGTCGCTACGTTTGCAGCAATCCCTCCTGCTTTACGGCTCTCCTATGTTAACTAACAACCAAACATGGAGAAGCAGCTTTCAGCTTCTATGAACCACAAATCTGGAACAAACCTCCAGAAAACTGCAAAACAGCCGAAACACTGACTTCCTTTAAATGAAGGCTAAAACCCAGCAGGTTTGATTTTAACCATCGTAAATGAAAATCGATGATTTTGGCTCATCAAAATGTGACTTTTGTTTCTGGTTTTGATGACTGGAATTGTTTATGACTTTTTATGAAGTAAAGCATTTTGAAACGTGCTGAACAAATATTAATAAAAGAATCTGGAGTTTTTAGTTCAGGTAATAAATGTGACCATGTGGCTGAAGAAATGATTTACATTAGTGCAGAATGTCAATGTGAAGGTTTGAGATGGACAGAAGATGGACAGAATATCCAATAGAATCTAAACAGTTTTTAATACATAAATATTTCTCGATCTGTAAATAAATGTCTTTCTTTGAAATCTGTCAGAGTGGTCCAATAGAAAAACCTTCTGCACCTTTGTCTCCTTCTCACTGAACAATCTCACAGCTAAGTTATTTATTATCGAAGATAAAATCAGCTGAGGAGATAAAACTGGAGTCGAGGTTTAAACTGTCTTAATTTTCTGACGAGACGGAAAAAAGGAAAACTTTGCTGCTCCAAGCAGAGCCTGTCCAGCTGAAACCATCCAGCTGCATTATTGGTCAGATAAACATAAACGGAATCAGAAATCCTTTATTAATGGTTGTGGTTCCAAACACTACGGGCAAAACAAGCATTAAATGTGTATTTGGTTAATTGAGCTGCCTAATAAAGCTAATAAATAACTGAAACTTGTAAGTTTTACTGCTTCGTTATGAGCAGAAACCATGTCTGCTCTGCATCCTGAGAAACTGGAAAGTGATGAATCAGAGATCAACTTATTTAATCAGTTTGTATTTTTAGACTCTTTTTAAATGGCCACAGTTTACATCTGTAGCAGGAGCCAGAGATAAAAAAGAAGAACTAGAACTGTGAACATCCTGCAGAAAACAGAAGATGAGTTTAGTGAACTGAAATCATGGGGTCCAACAGACACGTTGACCTGCTGCAGCCATTTCTGAACAGAAACCTGAGCAGGGAAACTTGCTGACAGGAGAAACTCTCAGATTGTGGTCACCTGTCCCTGCTGGATGAAAGAGGATTTAAAAACAAGAAAAAAATCCAGGAAAACACAGAAACTCTGTGGGCCAGAAGAGCAGCAGCAGTAGCAGATCTCTGACAGACAAAGTTCTGCTTTTCTCCAGCTGCTTGCGGTGAAGGATGGCGTCCCATTGAGAAAGTATCTTTAATAACGGTTGTAGTTCCCATGCAGGATGTCCAGGTTCCACTGCTGGTCCCTGAAGACAAAGAAAGAAAAGTTTTACCACCTTCAACATGAGCTATCATCCAAAAAGCAGCTGATTCTGAGCTGCTGTGCATCAGGTTCATCACCTGCTCTCACATGCTGCTGCAGCGCAGAGAGGAAACTAATCACTGTCTCAGTGTCTTGAGTCTCAGGCTGAAAATGGACCTAATAATATAAAATAGTCCCTTCAGCTCCTCAAGAAGCCGAGACATCGTCAGCTGTCATTCATTGCTTTTTGTGGGAAGCAAACATGGAATCATTTTGTTTCATCACATCATCTCTGCTCGTCTCTGCGGGAAACTTTCAGAGGACGGGGAAACAAAAACCTGTCCTGTCAGAATCCGGCCTCTTCCTGCCCATCCATCTGTTTGGCCCTGCAGAGGACAGGGACAGGAGCTGAGCAGCTAAACTGCACAGTTCTTACATGTCTTTAGGTGAACTGTAGGTCCACCATTCTGACGGTTCTTTCATCCCTCCTCTTCACCCTCTAGACCTCTGACTTTAAATACAACTCAGCTACAAGCCACATGCAAACATTTTCAGATGACACTGTCATTGCGGCGGGTGGAGAGGGAGTAGAGGAGCCGTGTGAAGGACTCCAACTGAACATCTCTACAACAACAGAGATGGTCCTTGATTGTCGCAGGGAGCCCCTCTTGCCTCAGACTACCATCATTGATGGAGTTGAGGTTGAGGTGGTCAGCACATATAAATACTTGGGCCTAAAACTGGACAATAAGCTGAACTGGTTCCAATACAGACAATGTGTACAAGAATAAAGCACAGAGTAGAATGTCTTCTGGAGGAGACTGGCCTCCTTCAATGGGCTCTAAGCTCCTGTTTTATAGGTCCATTGTTTCCACTGTTATATTCTATGCAGCTGTTTGTTGGGGGTCAGTGCAAGGAAGAGGGACATCCAGAGATTGAACCGCCTCATCCACAGAACTGGCTCTGTGGTCGGTGTGAACCTGGAGTCTGTGGAGACGGACCCCACAGAGGACACTGTCTGAACTCAGGTCAGTCCTGGAGAACACAAACATCTCCTGCAAACTGTTTTCTCCAACCAGAGGAGGTCCAGCAGTGACAGGTTTCTCTCACTGGGATGTTCAGTGAGGGCCATGGGCTTCACAATGCTGAGATTTCTGGGAGGGAGACGGAGTAATTAGCATTTTAACGTATTTAAGCTCCTTTACTAGACCACTTTTTAATGTATGTATATTGTGTATCTTGTATAGATGTTTCCAGTCGTAAGATGTTTTTAATGCTGTGTGGATGTGAATTAATGTGTGAGCAACAGACAACCTCAACTTCCCTGTGGGATTAATAAAGTTTTACCTAACCTAACCTTTAACACGGTGGGAGAAACTCTGATCTACATTCTGATGTAGAGCCGCCCGGTGAAGAACCTGCTGACTGAACATAAACGTCTGGATGAGACATCAGTCCTCTAACCCTGGAGATGTTGGTCAGGTGACTTTGTGACTGTCTTTATGTGGCTCTGGAGGTTCTGATTCTCTGGTTTCCAGCTGTAGTAACTGAATTAATTCCAGAGTAGTCCTGTTTAGGTCCAAAGTTGTTGTTTTTGTTCAGCTGCAGAAAGTCGTGACACGTCGGTTTGTTCTGAGATCTGATCAGTTCTTCTTCTTTGTGGCTCATATTGTACCACAGAAAGAACATTTATCAGTCCTGTGGTTTCCACCGACCTGCAATAACATTTTCAGCTCCCATCCGGAACATGAACCAAATGTTATCCAACACAGATACATGAGGCTTTAGCTAAGCACACAGGGTGAGGTTTCAAATAATCATGATTTATTTAACTTGAATAAATGATTACTTTATTGCAACAATTAGGCTGCGTCAGAAAACAGCCTTTCTTCTGATGCTACAGTGTTGCAGGGTTTCGAACAAGGAGTGACTCAGATTACAAAACCTGTTGATGCACCGCTGGCAGAGAAACTGAGCTCAGACTGGAAAACACAGCGAGGGCAGGACAGGAAGGACAAGCCCAGAGACACCTGAGACAAAACAGAGGCAGGCGTGACGATTGGATCAAAACCACGACGGCCTGCAGAGCTCAAACACAAAGAAATATGTTGATGTCGCACCGATTCACAGCAAACATAAACTCACAACCATTTACAAGACAAACAGTTGTTCAAATCCATCTAAATTATTCAATCAGACGGAGAAGTTAAGATCTAATTACTTGAGTTTAACTGAAACCAGATCAGCTGATCAGTAAAAGGTTATTTATCTTAGAAAGCCGTGATAATTATTCCTCAATCTGAGATTCAACAGGAACAATCAGTCAACAGTTTCAACTCACACACAAATTAAACTCAGAAGGAAGAAAACCAGTAAGAACCCAAAGTAACAAGCAGATAAATCCAGGTAACATGGAGAGCAGTAGGAGAAAATAGTCAATGGTGACTGAAAGCCTCATCAAAAAGGAACGTTTGTGGCCTAGTCAAAGACTCGATGTGATCTGCTGGGTTTCCTCAGACAGAAACCTTTTAAACTGCTTCAAGTAATGAATTGATTATGTACTGATTGATAACTTGGATCAGCTGGAATGATTGAATTGAAAACAAACTCACATTTAAATGAACTGAATTGAATTTAAGTGAATAGTTTTAAACGTGGAGGTTTGTAAGAGACCCAAAGCCCAGATGACCATAAAAACATGATTTCTGAAGATGGAAAGACGAGTCGTTCGTTCATAACTCCACTAAAAGCTCCAACTGCCACATAAACCGGCTTTAATAATCAAAAAGTAAACAGTTTTCTGCTGTAATCTATTCCTAGAAGGGAAGCAGATTGTTGGGTGAACCTGGTCTTTGTTCCTAAATACCAGCTTCTGGTTTTCAGCTCAGACTTGGTCCCTAATCGACAGGCAGCATGAGGGGGAGGAAGCGTCAGAGCTGACCCACTGCTGCTTCTGTGACGTCATCACACTCCAGGTTATGAAACAGGAAGCAACCAGCAGAGGTTTCCACGCTGCGTTCTGGTCACCGCTGCAACCAAACACTGATCTCTGAGGGAACCGACCGTCTCAGACTTTGCTCATCCTCCTCCTCTTCATCACCTCACAGCCTCCAGTCCGTTCGGTTGGACTCTGTCGGCATGTCTGCCTCATTTATTGAAGCCGTACAAGTTTCTTCAGGGTTGATTTAGATTTATGTTGGGACTTTCTGTGAGTCTAAAAACATTAACATTTAAGCTGAAGCTGTTGCTTTTAATCCCTAAGGACAAAATTGAACCAAAATCAATTGAAGACGACAAAGATTCTGTCAGATTGTGATGCTGCCACCACCATGTTTTAACTGCAGCTTCACCTAAAGGACGGAAACTAGAAGCTGTCTGGAAAATCCGAACCGGATTAATCAGATTGATCACATTTGATGACAGAAATCAGTCAGTTGTAGGTTGTTGACATCCAATCAGATCCATCCTCACCTGAAGCAGCATCTCCATGTCATTATGAACATCAGGAGGATTCAACAATGCTTTAAATCAAATATGCAGCTTGATTCTTATTTAACTCTCCAGAGTTCCTCTTCCTAATTATCAGGCGCTGACAGGTCAGCTCTCTGCCCGGTGCTGAAAGCCTGAACCTAATTTAAACTGGATTTAACAACAGTTTATGTCTTCTATTTGAAGAAATAAAACGTTTAACTGATATAGGGTTGAGTTTTTTTCTCTACTTCATCTGTATTTAATTGTGCAAACTAAACTAAACCAAGTTAAAAACTAAACCTCACTGATGTCATTACCTTCACTAACAGGTCACAGCTCCTGTTTTGGTAGAAACGCCGTTCCTGCTGCGCTCGTCACACTTCTGCTTCACAAAAGGGGATTACTATTGTTTGCATGTTAAGACTTTTGTCTTTTAAACGTAATGGCATAAAGAGGTGGAAAATGGATGTCTTCACTTCCTCCGTGGTCGTGAGAACGGCGCTCAGCTGACCTCAGCTCATGTTTTTAGGGTCTACTTCCTTTATTTACTGCTGTCCTGTTTGCAGACATCAGAGCGTTTCCCGTCCCTCGTTGTCTTTAGTAGAGAGGTAGAAGCTTGTTGTCTTCAAACATGAGCCATGATAAGGTCGGAGAGAAGACGCTGTAATGTCACTGCTGTGTGGATTAGTCACCTCTTACTCAGAGTGACAGAATCTAACCAACATGAAACTGAAGAGAAACCCCACTCCAGTGGAAATGCCTGACGTACAGTAGCAGTGTTGGCCCCTGTTGGCCCCCTGTGGGCCCCTGGGGCCTCTGTGGCCCCCCTGCGGTTCCCCTGTGTTCTAACAGGTGTGCTGATGACCTGTATTGAAAGTCTCTGCGGCGGCACGCTGGTTCTGCAGCACGAGGAGGTCAGGTCTCCTGACATTTACTCTGCTTATGAAAAATAAAACACCTCATTGTTTTCTAAATGGAAGGATTTGTGACAGTCTGAAGTTACTCGTACAGATTTAGCTTTAGATTAAATCCTTTCTCTAATACTAGTTAGTTCCAACCAGCAGAGGAGCAACAAGAGCAAATGAGGTGGATTAGCAGAGCTGCCTGTAACTTTATTGGTGTCAGACTCTAGGATGCCATAAAATTATTTTTGAGTTGAATCTTTTTATTTAACTAAAGTTTTTCTTTTGAACTGACCCGGTTCGACCTCAATCCAGAAAATTATTCCATTTTATCTCAACTTTCCATGGCAACCACGGCGGCCATCTTGAAAAAGGAAAAAGGTCTCTGAAAAAATCCATCCATTTTCCTACACCCTTGTCCCTTAATGGGGTTGGGAGGGGCTGGTGCCTATCTCCAGCTGGCGTTCCGGGCGAGAGGCGGGGTTCGCCCTGGACAGGTCACCAGTCTGTCGCAGGGCAACACAGAGACACACGCAGGACAAACAACCATGCACACACACACTCACACCTAGGGACAATTTGGAGAGACCAATTAACCTGACAGTCATGTTTTTGGACTGTGGGAGGAAACCGGAGTACCCGGAGAAAACCCACCATGCACAGGGAGAACATGCAAACTCCATGCAGAAAGGCCGGGGCCGGGAATCGAACCCAGAACCTTCTTGCTGCAAGGCAACAGCTCTACCAACCGCGCCACAGTGCAGCCTTCTCTGAAAAAATGATTTCTATAATTTCAATTGAACATCATTTGGCACTTTAAGAATTCATTGATTTAAAATTTTGGCAAATTTATTTTCCACGATGGCCTGAATTCTTCACATTTTGTTTATTGTTTATTTATTTATTTATCTATTTTTTCAAAAGAGCGAAACCCCTGACAACAGGTGAGGCTCTTCCATCCACATGTTAAGACTTTTGCTTAAATATTCAGTTATTCAATGATCTGCTGGGCTGTAACATCTTCACTTTATGTACTTACTACTTCTTGTAATTATCATTTTTAAACATTTTGTGGAAATAAACTTTGTTTTCGTAAAAACAGAATAAATTCAGATCAATACTTCTTTGATTCCTGTTGTGATCAACATCAGTCAAGCAGATAATCAATCCAAAGATAAAACATGTAACAGCTGCTAACAACTAACAGATCTATAGATCTATTTACTCTGAATGAAAATACTAACGTGGAAAAAAACTGTCAGCAGTTACAAATTAAATCAGGTATCCGACATGTTTCAGTCCTAGAAGATTCTTCATTTCAATGTTTAAATGTTTAACTATCTGTAATTAAAATCTGAACTATTTTAATAGTTCAGATTCAATAGTTCAGCAGGGGGCTGATCAGATCTCTGTTTCCTGCCCAGGTGGCACTGAGTGTCAGAAAGGTGCTAAACTGTCAGCGCGCTGCTTTCAGGTCGAAAACGGGACAAAAAGTGAAGCTGAGCAGAGTTTTGGTGCCAAATCAGATTCACTTAAAGTTCACAATTAGAACTTTACAAGCTTTAACAGACTAAAGATAAATAAAACAAAGAAAATCAGTGCAGTTCATGAAGTGAAGCTGAATCCAGGCTGCGTCGTCGTAATTTAGCCCAGACTTCCTGCCAGAGGTTTGTAGGCCGCCGTGCTGCGGCGCCGAGAGAAGCTGAAGCCACGCAGCTTCGGAGGTTGAACCCGACTTGACCTGATTTCTCTGCTCACCAATCAGCGTGTGTGTCAGAACCCACACACACGCTGCCGGCGGCGCAGCGAGTGATGACAGGGAAAACCGAACCTTTCTGATGTGGATTGTTTCTTAAAGAGCCGACACCTGTGAGTGTGTCACTGAGGGAATCTGAAACTGGCGCTCTTTACACAAACAGGGCCTCCACTTCGCCTACAACTGGTTCCTTCCTACGCTTCCACTTCCCTCGCCCCGTCACGCTTCCCCTTTCCATCCCCTCCAGCTCTGAGGTAATGTGTGGCAGCAGACTGACTGCTTGGGCTCAGCTGTGCGATTACTGCACTTCTCTGGGATAAAAAATGATGCAATCCTTGATAAAAATCTGCAAAGACAAAAGAGAGCTTTTTTTTAGGCCGTACGGATAACAGGCAGAGTTAGAGGACAGAAACACGTCAGCGGGGGTTTGGAAGAGGGCGAAGGGGAGAAGGGCAGGTGGATACAGGAGAGTTTGTCCAGCTCTGTTTTCCCCGACGCCGATGAAAAGAGGGATTTGTGTCCTGGAGGAATCCCAGGGGAGCCTGAGTCACGATCTGCTGACGACCTCTGACTGGGAAAACCTTTCTGTCAGGATTCACAGATCAGCCAGGCTGATACAAATGATTTCATTTCTACATTCTCAAAACAAAAGAGCTTTGGAGGCGTCACCCTCCAAGGTTATGTGGCAGCTTTTGTTTGAGAACATACTAGAAAAATAAATCCCATCTGTCCAGAGACTAAAACAATCACCTGCTCTGTTCCAGTTTCACACAAAACAACATGAAATATTAATAATTCTATTAACTATAATGATACCATTTATTTGTTGTTTTCTGAAGGGGGGAACTTCTGCTAATGTACTATCAGCAGAGATCATTTTTTGTTTAGCACTTCAGCATTTTTGCTAACTTTGAAGAAACTTCTTTTCCTCTAAATTAATTTCTCCTAATAAGTTCTAAAGTGCTAACTTACTGAGCTGTTTTGTAAACTTTCTGTTGTGATCTGTGTTTTCTGTTGTGATTTGAGCTTTTCTGTGTTTAGTCCTGTCCTTCCTGTTGATTGGTCCCAGCTGTGTCTAGTTTCCTGATTACCCTCCCAGTGTATTTAAGTCCACCTGTTGTCTTTGTCTCTTGTCGGATCCTCGTTGTGTTGCGTTTGTAGCCAGTCTGGTTCCCTGTGTTCGTTGTGCTCCCTGTTGTTCAGTTCCGTGTTACTAAAATCATCATCTTATCTTCATCCTGGCCTGCCTGCGTCTTACCTCACCTCACCACTCAACCACCTCACATCATGACACTTTCAGTTGAATAAACTTCGATACTGATGGCAAAGTTTTGGGTAATGACAGTCAACGCAGTAATCAGTTTAAAATCTACTGATGTCTTTCTGATCGAAGTCGAACCGCTTTTAGCCAATTAGGCAAAATTAGCAGCAGAGTTAGAAAAAATCAACAACTATAAAGCTGAAAGCATTAATGAAAGGTCTGTTCCAAAATAAAACCACTTCCTGCAGTCACTGCTTTAGCATTTTAGCATTAGCTTTTTCACTGCTTTAGCATTTTAGCAGTAGTTTTTTCACTGCTTTAGCATTTTAGCATTAGCGTTTTCTAAATGACATGTTGGTATTAGAATTACTGTAAATGGTTAGAACTTCAGGATAGAGAAACTAACTTTAGCTAGCTGTGCTTTCCACTGGTAGTTTTCATCCTTACAGCAAACATTGAGGAAACGCTTCAATCCAGTAGTCCAGATGGAGTCGGCTAGCTGCTAGTGAATAGCAACATGTGGGGGAGGGTAAGCGCTGTGCTTCGTTCTGCACCATAAAGCTGAAGATGTTCCTGGTTCCTGTTAAACTTTTTCTAGCACCTTATTAAGGAGCATATTTGCATACTTTATAGTGGTACAGCCAGCCTGTCATAAACACTAAAATACTTAGAATATGCCCCCAAAAGACGGTAAAATCCAATAAAATGCATTTTACGGTTTCATTATTTCTGCCACTGGAGAATGTTTGCACATCTTTTATTCCATATAGTCTAAGAAATCCTGATTCATTTAATGTTTTTATTTCTTTCCTCTGCTTACACAGGAGACGACAAAAACGTTCCAAATGACGGGTGGAAATACAATGGAGTAAAAAAGCAATAACTTATTATCTACGAAGTGTTAATTTTGATTCATTATGTCAATTTTAACACTTTAAAAAATGTTTTATGCAAAAGGTTCTAGCCTGGACTCTTTGTATTTGCTTGGACGACAAAACTAAACAATGCTAAACATGTTGTTAATGCTAATGCTAATGCTAGCATCCACATTTCTAAGGAAGCTCTATAATTGATCAGCAGTTCCCGAAACTGCAAAACTGAATGGACAGAAAAACACTTTACACCAATATGAAGAGTTTTTAATTTATAGATTAAAAACTATAAATATCTTTGTTGCTGAGCTCATGTTTATTTATTCAATAATTTAGCAGAAAAAAAAGTGTTGCTCAAACTGATGGAATCTGCAGCCTTCAAGTGTGAGAGAATATTTTTGAGCTGATGATGAAAGAGTGGGGCAGTAATAACATACACATTGAGCAGCATTGATTGACAGCGTTAAGACCCGCCTCCTGGCTCTGACTGGTGCATTTCTTCAGTCGGTAGCTCAGACAGGAGGTCGATCTTTTCACAGATTTCCTCTCATATTACGCTATGGCAGAGGTTCCCAAACTGTGGGTCGCGCCCCCTAGGGGGGGGCGCTGTGCCATTGCAGGGGGGGCGCAGGAAGCTGCCTGGATGAAAAAAAACAAAAACAAAAAAACCAAACATGAAGCTGTATGCGCTGGGTTTTCACCTTAGAATGGCCGACTCTCTGTTATTCCTCTGTCAGTTTGATATAGTAGGTGCTTCCGCACTTCCCATATCTGTGTCCTCTGTCACTTTTATCATCAGTTAAAACTGTTTAATCTGTTGTTAACATGTGGTAACCTGTTTTTCCGAGCCGCCTTCAAATGCAACATGAGCGCTACGACGCTGGCGTTGGGTTTACACACCTGTGCTGTAGTGATGGAGACCAGCTGCTGCTGTAGAGCTACAGGTGTGTTAGAATCATGGCAGCAAACCAGCAAAACGCAAAGAACTTTTCACAGTTTTTCCCCAAAACTAACCGACTGAGTTGAATGAAACTGTTGGATGGAGGTAAAGTAGCTAAAATATGACTAGCTAATATCAATACAGCACCTTAAGCTTAACAAGTAGCCTGTAGGCTACCGATGTTGTTGTCTATGTTCAGCTACTTACATTCATTTTGCCCCCAACAAAGTCAATCCTCCCCCCTTCCCCCGTTCTTAGAGTCACCCCTCCCGTCGCAAACACACGTCGTTCAACCAGACAGCTTTTTATAATTCATTGGGGGACACAGAAAATATTTGTACACCACTGGGGGGGCGCAGGAGAAAAAGTTTGGAAACCACTGGGCTACGGTGACATGTTGACAGTTTTAAAACATGTTTTAAACGTTACACGCTGCAGCTTTGTAACAGATTTATTGGTTTCTAAAGGATCCATTTATAGGTCCAAGCTTTAACTTGCTGGTGGATGTTTGAAGTTGTCGCCTCAGTGTTTCCTCACCTTGCTCGCCTCATGATGACATGTATTTTTGGGAGAGCACCAGTCCTCCCACCTCCTTACTTCATAGGAGGGATGATTTTCTCAGACCTGCAAACTTCCCCTTTTCCCCTGAAAACGTGTTGATGTTATTGTGACTGATCGGTTCCACTTCATGTTCATGAGTCGACGCTCAAATCTGTCATGAATTCTTCCTTTGATTGGTATTGGCTCTCTCGTATCGTTTAAAGGCGCAGTAATCTTCAATTTAAATTCGTAACAAAAAAATTCCCTCATTTTTCTTGGCCAACAGAAATAATGTTAACCTTAACCTGACACAGCAGGGGTTTTATCTATAGTTCAGTACTTTCTCTTCTGTGAGATGAATCATGAAGGTGCATGAGTCACCTCAGTTCTTTTAAAAGCACTTTAATGTCACAAAGTGTTGGGATTATTTGCATGTGTTTCCAAGAACGTGTGCTCTACATCTGCTCAAAGAGAATGAAAGTTGGGTTGGATTTTTACTGACCTTTATGGAGCGAACGCGTTATTTAGGAGCTTCCTGTGCTGTTTGAACACACCGGATCTTACCAAACCAAGATCTTCGCTGAGTTCATCTCCTTCTGAACAATCGAAAGGTGGGGGAGTCGCAGGAAACGTAAAGATGCAACCTGTGTGTGTGTGTGTGTGTGTGTGTGTGTGTGTGTGTGTGTGTGTTTGTTTGTCATGTGGGTGATGATGAGGATGATGGTGAGGATGATGTCATCCGGCAACTTGTTGTGGTCGGATTGTGTTTGCAACGCAGGAATGAACAAGTCAAGGTGGGACAGAAAGGAAGGAAGAGTTTCCCGACTGGGTTTAACCTGCAGCGAGGATTTCAAGTCATCACGCACAGTTTACCCACAATCCCATGGGCCACAGTTAGCAGCCTCAGGAAAATCAACACAAAATGAGCAGAGAAGCAAAAGAATTAATCAATAAAAAATATTGATTAAAAAACGGATTAAAAAAACATTAAAAATAAGATTTTCAACAACTATAAACTGAAAGCATTAATGAAAGGTCTGTTCCAAAATAAAACCACTTCCTGCAGTCACTGCTTTAGCATTTTAGCATTAGCTTTTTCACTGCTTTAGCATTTTTGCATTAGCTTTTTACCTAATAATCATAACAGTAACAATTGGTCATGTTACTACTAATATTATTATTGGTACTGTTATTTATGATATTTCATAATAATAACCCTAAACTATTATTCAAAGAAATGTTAAAAATATTTTAAAAAATGAATTCTTCATGGCAGATAAATGAAGATTCATAAAACTAAACCAATTAACAACAACAACAAAACTAATAATTCTATTAATGATAGTAATGATCAATAATTATAATGATTATAATTACTAACATAATTATTAGGAGAAGAAACAAAAAAAATCTGACAAGTAATGAAAAAAATAAAACAAAAATAATAGTTAAATAATAAAGGAATTTAAAAATGACCAGTTTACATTTAATACAATAAATATACGACCATAAAAACACAAAGGATAGAAGAGAAACATCACAAAGTAAAACAAACTGAGTAAATAAATAAAAATAAACCAAAAATTATTACAGAATGAAATAAGAACTCAAAAATAATTAAAGCTCCGATTATAAAAAAAACAGCACGAAGTTTTTAAATCTGTATACAGCAGAGATCACAGAAACCCAGAGTGGTTCTGGTTCTGGTGGTCCTAATGGTTCTGATGGTGTACCATCCTTAGGGCCACCAGAACCATTAGGATCATCAGAACCACCAGGACCACCAGAACCATCTGGACCATCAGAACCACCAGGACCACCAGAACCATATGGACCATCAGAACCACCAGAACCACCAGAACCATCAGAATCACCACATGGATCAATCAGAATTACCAGGACCATCAGAATCACCAGAACCACCAGGACCACCAGAACCATCTGGACCATCAGAACCATCAGACCCACCAGAACCATCAGAATCACCAGGATCATCGGGACCATCAGAACCATCAGAACCACCAGAACCATCAGAATCACCAGGATCATCAGGACCATCAGAACTACCAGACCATCAGAACCACCAGGATCATCAGGACCATCAGAACCATCAGAACCACCAGAACCATCAGAATCACCAGAACCATCAGAACCACCACGAACCATCAGAATCACCAGGATCATCAGGACCATCAGAACCATCAGAACCATCAGACCACCAGAACCATCAGAACCATCAGAATCACCAGAACCATCAGAATTACCAGGACCATCAGAACCAAACCAGAACCACCAGAACCATCAGAATCACCAGGACCATCAGAACCATTCAGGACTATCAGAACCACCAGAACCATCAGAATCACCAGGACTATCAGAACCATCAGGACATCAGAACCACCAGACCATCAGAAACCATCAGAACCATCAGACCATCAGAACACCAGGACCATCAGAACCATCAGAACCATCAGACACCAGACCATCAGAACCATCAGAACCATCAGGACCACCAGAACACCAGACCACAGAACCATCAGAACCACCAGAACCATCAGGACTATCAGAACCATCAGGACCATCAGAACCACCAGGACCATCAGAACCATCAGAACCACCAGAACCACCAGAACCATCAGAATCACCAGGACCATCAGAACCACCAGAACCATCAGAATCACCAGGACCATCAGAACCATCAGAACCACCAGGACCATCAGAACCATCAGAACCACCAGAACCACCAGAACCATCAGAATCACCAGGACCATCGGAACCATCAGAACCATCAGAACCACCAGAACCTTTAGGATCATCGGAACCATCGAAACCACCAGAACCTTTAGGATCATCGGAACCATCAGAACCTTCAGAACCACCAGAACCATCAGAACCACCAGAACCTTTAGGATCATCGGAACCATCAGACCCATCAGAACCACCAGAACCACCAGAACCACCAGACCCATCAGAACCACTAGGAGGCCTGAGCAGAACAAGATGGAGGACAGAGTTCAGCAACAGGAAGGAAGTTGATGCGCGGGGGCGGAGTCCAAAATAAAAGATGTCATTAACAGAAACGTCGTCATCCTGGTGACTCGCTGGAAGGAAAAACGTTATTAGCAGCTGTTGCTCATGTCGCCTCACAGCTCATGGTTCTTAATCACTATCGCCATGGCAACAAGGTTAAAGATCTGCCTTAGCGGCCCCAACGTGGCAGGAACCAAACAGAACCTCCAACTGTCGCCGTCGGCAACAAGGATGTGCCTACAGTTTTTAACTAAAAAGATGAATAAATCAAACTTAGTCTATATATATTTGTAGGGGAACTAAAAGCACAAAGCTAAACATCTACAAATCAACAAGGTTCAACTAAACTGGGTTTTGCAAAAAGAACAAAAAAAAAAAACAATTTTAATATAAACAAAATAATTTCTAGAACATAGTGAGAATTAAATAAAATTGTGTGACAAAATAAGTGATTACATTAATATTGACCCTTTCAGTGAGTAATTAGTAGAAGATCCTTTGTGTGGATTGGTGAGCAGCTTCCCCTGACTGATACTTTTAATGAGCTCTTCTCTGATTGGTTGGAGTGATGTAACAATGAACCAAGCACATATTTTATGTTAAATATTTCTAATTAATTGCCCTCATTTATATTTTGTATAAATACATTTTCACTTTGACATTAACAGGCTATTTCTTATTTTTTGGTTAAAAAACCCCCAAAAAACTGTTGAGTTCTGTTGATCATGATTGATCAATAAAAAGGGTAAAAATAATCCTACATGGGTGAATAAGTTTTCTACGCTCAAAATTGTGTTTGTGTGACATCATTTACAAGATAGCAGGGAATATTTTATATATTTAAATGACTTTTGTGATCTGTGTTTTTACAATATTCAGGCTGAACCTGAACAGAACCTGAACAGAACCTGAACAGAACCACCAGAAGAGTCCAGTGAAGCTCCTGAAGGAAACCAGTCACATTTAGAACACAAACATTTCCATAAATACATCAGAGGACAAACCTGAAGGAGCGTCCAGAACCAGAGACGGACGGATAAAAGTAGAAACTGGAAGCGATGATACCTGATGATTAATGATTAGCTAACGGTCAGTTACAGCCGCTCAACCTCTGAAGGTTTGTTACACCAAACAGTTTTTATCTTACAGGTTGAAGGTTTTCTGTTTCTCCCTCTGCATGTCAGTGATCTCTCTGGGCACTTCCTCACAGTCCAAAAACAGGACCAATGGATTAATTGGACTGATGGATTGATTGATCAGTTCTTTATCACACAGCAAAGAGCCCAGTGTTAATTTAGCTCTTAAGAGTTGGACTTTATAAACACTGAGAAAGTGTTAATATCAACTCTGTGGGAGTTAACAACATAATTCCCAGTGTTGATTTAACTCCCACAGTGTTGATATTAACACTTTCTCGGTGTTTATATAGTCCACACCCTTCAGAGTTAAATCAACACTGGGCTCTTTGCTGTGCAGATTTCAGCGTTTCAGATCAAACAGCCGCGTTTTTCAGGCGTTCAGTCGACAGAACCAAGCTGGTCTTGTTAAACCCTGAATCATCGGATTACCAAACCTTCCTGAGCTGAGATTATGCTTAGAGATTATGTGCTTTTGTTGAACTTGGAATGTTTTATTTCGAGTGTTTAATCTCAGATCGTGGGAATAACCATAGCAACCAGCATTTCTTAGATTTGTATCCCAGACAAAATCTGGGTTCTGCCCGTGTTCGTCTGCTCTTTGCAGAAATGCTGTGGTTCTGCGCCTCTGATGCTGGATCTGCTCTCTGCGTTTCTTCTGAGGTTTTTATGAGTTTTACAGTCAGAAGCTGCTGCTTCCACACCAGATCAGGAACACAAACGTCATTCTCTCTGTTTTTGCTGCAGGCGGCTTCACTCTGTCACAGCTGGAGCATCAAAACAAACCTCATAACACTGAAAGAGGGAAGCTGAAGAATTTGGACTCATGCAGAGGTTACATTGGCATGTTTTTAGTCCAATATAAAATTCTTGATTTGATTGAAATGCATAATGTCGCCAGGCGTATTTGGTTAAGAGAATCCATCGTTTCTGAACGATATGAACGTCTCCGGACTGAAACAGAGGACACAAACACCCGCTGGGTTGAATCTGACTGACTTTTAAAGTTCAGACTGAACTTTAAAATGGATCAGAATTGATTTTAAGTCCAAGCTGACTGGAGTTTTGGGATGAAATCAGAGAGTCGGCTGAAAGTCAGGTGAGAAAGTGAAAAGGGAGCGTTGAGGAGAAGGAACCGGCCGGACGGGCGGGTTGCATCACCTCCATGTTGTGAAACGGAAAGCGGGGAGCTGCCAGGTTTTGCTTTTCAGACTGAACAGAACTTCCAGAGGATTTTTCACCCAAAGACACAAACATCAGCTCAAACAGAAAAAGAAATCACTTCAAGGCAACAGATGGCTTTTCTGATTAACTTTCCTTTTATTAAAGCATCTTTGGCTGTTGAGTAAATATTAATATTAAAACAGTAATTATGTTTTCCACTCCTGCCCACTGTGTGGTGGAGCTCATCCTTCACCATCCGTCTGTTGAATTTGTGGTCTCTGAACTTTCAGCCCTGCCTTAAACTGATCACAGATCGGATCAGAGATAAACTGCTGGAGTGAAAACTGAGCAACTCCCGGGTTGATTCCGGCTGCGCAGGTCGAGCCGGCAGCAGAAATTACTGCGGACTGAGGTGTGGATGATTTGTTGTTATGGCATCTGAAGGCTCCAACCTCAGATCTGAGTCTGTCTCATGTCTGAATGTTTGTGGATCGATCTGTCCGTCTTTAAAAACTCCATCCACTTTCCCGTCCTGAAACCGCAGCTCAACGCAATGCTCCACACACACACACACACACACACACACACACACACACACACACACACACACACACACACACACACACACACACACACACACACACACACACAGAGAAATTCTGTGACTTTTCTTTCCTCTGCGCTGCGGTGCGCTGCTACAGCTGCGGCCTCTCTCCACTCTCTCTGTGACATAACTGGAGTTTCCCTTCTGCAAGAGCAGCCGCCACAGCATAAATACTACGAGGCGTCCTGGCAGAAGTTCATTCTAACTCAAAGTCAGGCGTAAGCAGAGAGGGCTGCCGGCTCCAGCAGACTGCCAAGTGTTTCAGTCGGACACCAGAGGATGACGGGATACAAAATCACAGCGGGTGACGTGGAGGCCGGGCCTCAGGACAGGATGGAGGTCCTGGTGCAGAAGAAGTCGTCCACAGGGTGGCTGTGGAAGATGCTGGCGGTGCTGCTCTTACTGGCGCTCTGCCTGGGAGGCGCCCGGCTCTACGTCTGGTACCAGCTCGAAAGATCACATTCAACAGTAAGGAGATTCTCCTGAATGTCTGGGTTTAATCTGAAGTCTGGTTTCACCTCTGGAGCATGTTTTTAATCGATGTTTCCTCTCCTCCAGACGCAGGCAGGACACACAGCAGCACCAATCAGAATGGACTCTGATGAGGCTACAGGTGAGCATCAGCTGGTGTTTATTCACTAAGACAGAAAGTTAAAGATCATCTGAGCTCATGTTGGTCTCCTCCTCAGGCGCTCACTCCACGCTGAAAGAAATGAGCAAAAAGGCAAAAGCAGCCATTCATCTGGAAGGTGAGTCCCGGCCTGCTGCTCCCAGACGCTTGATTGAAGGAAGAGTTTCACTGCTTTAACGTGTTTTTACAAAAGTTAACGTAAAAATTAGTCATTAGAAAAATGACTTGTGAAAAAATAAAGTCTACTAAAGTACTGACCAAAACATCATTTAATGTTTAAAAATCACATCAGATGGACCAAAACATGGAGTTATGAGGGAATTTTGATGTTTTCAGACTCAAAATGAAAATAATTGATATGAATAACAACAAAATCAGGAAAAACAAACATTTTTCAAAATCACAAACTCTCACCAGGTATCTTTGTTCTTGTTTCCAGTTTGTTTTAAATGAATAATTATTTGATATTTATTCATAAGTTCTAGTTCCACTGGGAGATTATTTCACTCATAATAAGACATTTCTCCCATGTTGTAAGTGAAATAATCCATCAGATGACGCCAAACGTTTTCTTAAAGAATAAGACATGATTTACCTAAAACAAGCTGTAACATTTTACCAACTGGACTGAGACGTTTGCACTCAAACTAGACAGAAATACTTGGTAATATTTGATGTTTTTGCAGTGTTGACCCTCCTGCGGCTCCACGGCAGAGATTTAACTTGTGACTCTTTTCAGGTCATTACGACGAAGGAAGCAACGCCACGGCCGTGGAGTGGCGCGACCGCGTGGGCCAGGCCTTCTCTCAGGGCGGTTTCCGTCTCCATAACAACCAGATTGTCATCCCAGAGAACGGCCTGTACTTCGTCTACAGCCAGGTGTCCTTCCGGGTGTCCAGGTCCAGCGACCAGGAGGGCGAGTGGCGCCCACCGTCCCTCAGCCACCGGGTCCGCAGGATGTCTAAGGCCTTCGGAACCGAGGTGACCCTGCTGAGCGCCGTGAGGTCGGCCTGCCAGAACGTCCAGGAGGACGGCGAGCGGTCGGGCCAAGGCTGCTACAGCACCATCTACCTGGGCGCCGTGTTCCACCTGGACAAAGGCGACACGCTGGAGACGGAGACCAACCAGCTGAAGGAGCTGGACACGGACGAGGGCAAGACCTTCTTTGGCGTGTTCGCGCTTTGAGCCGCTGCTGTGATACTAAGAGACTGATCCTGGACAGGGTTTAACAAGAAAAATGCACATTTTTACACTTTTATTCCACCTGAAGGTGATGTAGAAATGCTAACATCTCCATGGAGATGGAACTAGACTTTATGAACTGTAACAGTTTGAAACTTTATCTCTGTTTTAGGCACTTTTGGACTTTATTTATGTTGATCTCAGATTGTAAAACTAGACTTCTGCTGCAGCAGATTGAAGTGTATTTCTCCACTATTTACATTTATATATTTATTTATATTTATTGGTATTTAAATTTGTGGGATTTTGGTTTAATATTATATTTAATATGAATAAAAATGCAGAAAAATCAACAAAAACTGAAGCAGATTTCTGAGACTTGAGAGACTTGAAGCCAAGTTGGAAGTTCCAGTTTGCACACACACACACACACACACACACGCACACGCACACGCACACGCACACACACACACACACATACACACACACACACACACACACGCACACACATGCACACGCACGCATACACACACACGCATACATACACACCCTTTTTCTTAAACACACACACACACACACACACACACACACACACACACACACACACACACAACACACACACGCTCTCACACAAAGTTGGCAAAAGTTGTTTGAAATTCCTCCCCAGCCAGCAGATACTTCCTTTGTTAGCTCACAGCAGCGGAGGGGACTTTCCTGCTCGTTTTCAGTGACCCACTGACTGCTGTGTCAGGTGGAGGCCCGCAGAAGTCTCAGCCCAGATCGGGTTTTCCCCGGTGACGCCCCCTCACAACCCACACACACACACACACAGTCACACACCCTGCAACCTTCCTCCTCTCCTCAGCCACCATTACCACACACAGTCAGCTGGAAATTGAGACGACACGGGAAGCTGCTTTCTCTGTGTGTGTGTGTGTGTGTGTGTGTGTGTGTGTGTGTGTGTGTGTTGTGGGATCATGGGACTACACCACAGCCGGTTTGCATCACACCATCATCATCTAAAAACACACTTGAACACCAACAGTGGCAGCAGTGGGAGCGGTTTGTCTGCGTTTGCGCCCATTGTCCTGGTAATGAGGCTCCGGCTGCTGGAAACAAACCCAACTTTCTGCTTAATGAGCTCTTCCTTTTGTTTCCACTCCCACAGGTCATCCAGAAAAATGTCTCCACACAAACACCACCAACCTCAAATGATAAACCACCAGAAAGGTCTCGGGAAGTCAGAAAACAGACGTCTGGTGACCCCTAGTGGAGCCACAGGAGACGGCTTCTCCAGTGAAAAAACTATTTATTCATATTACCACATATTAGCATACACATACTCTGAAATATATTAACATTTAAGATCTTTAGATATAATGTGTACAAATATCCCCAAATCCATGTTTATTAGCATACATGTGCAGGATAATAGAACATTTCTTGTGGTTTTGCTGCATTCATATGTTACACAATCCGACCCGCTGAGCTAAAACTGTAAACCTGAACGTCCGTCATCGTTTGGGCTAAAGCGCAGATTCACAGTCAGCAGCTGGAGAATATCTGATGAACTAGTTTTACCTGCGGTTGGAGCTTATTGGTCGTTCCTTCACAATAAAACAGATTCTCTTCCTTCATCTTCAACTTTGACAAGTTTGGACAAAAAGGAAAAAAAAACTGAAATTATTTATGAACATCTTCATAAAAATTAGAAAAAGCTCACAGAGATGAAGTGCAACAGAAATCATGCGTTTATTCACAAAGCTTTGCAAAAGGTTCCCACACCCCACTGGCTTTCCCTCTATGCTCCCACAGACCTCAGGCGGCTTTCTAGGATTTCATGGCCAGCAGAAAGTAGTGCAGAGTTGTGAGGAGTTGCCATGGCAACCATTAGTCTGCAATTTGCCACGTAAGGGAAACGGAACAAAGAAGAAGCTCCTCCACTACACGGTGGTGGCAGCATCATGCTCTGTGGACAGACGGAGCTAAATCCGGACAGTCGAGGAAGAAAACCTGAGCTTCATCCTCCATTCTACAAGCTATTCACTCACAGGTGCTCTTTACACTGGCATGCCGCACTTTTCAGATCTAAATCAGTTAGAAAATATAAAATTTTCCTCGCACTTGAAAATTTGGACTGCTTTGTTTTGATCTCTCAGATAAAGCCCCAGTGAAACAGGACGAAGCTAAAACGTGAAAATGTTCAGGGATGTGAGACGTTTAGCAAGGTGCTGCTGCAACTGCAGGATTTATGATTATTATTATCTTCTATATTTTGCAGTAAGAGAGCAAACTAAGCTGAAGCCAAGCAAATGTGAAGCCACTTAAACATTTCATTTAGATTTTTAAATCCGGTGAATAAACACGTTTGGAGTCTTCGGCTCACTTAAAGGCCGTTTCAGGAGTTTTTCCTGCTGTTGAATCTAAAACTGCATCTTTCTGACATCAACAGCAGCCAAACGTTAATCTGGATTCAGAATAATTCACCAAACAACTGTTGACCCAGACCTG
This sequence comes from Poecilia picta, assembly GCA_033032245.1. Classification (NCBI taxonomy): domain Eukaryota; kingdom Metazoa; phylum Chordata; class Actinopteri; order Cyprinodontiformes; family Poeciliidae; genus Poecilia; species Poecilia picta. The sequence continues at coordinate 1,998,951 of CM065368.1, read as the reverse complement.
AATGACCGATTTACAACATGACTGGGGTCAAAGGTCAGTTACAGTATTCTGTATATTGCAGGTTATGTGAACCTCTGAAGATAAGACGGATGTTTCAGACAATCAGATAAATGAGAAACTTCATCTGCCGGTGGAAGCATTTCAGGAATGAAGCGTTCAGGACGGTGTAGGAGTTGTTAGCGTTTTGTAGCAGCACAGCGCCAACAACATAATGCATCAAGATTCATTAGTGGAGAAGTGTGTCAGCCACATCTGAGCCCCTCGCTCATGTAATGGTTTATTCTTTGGGTCTCCATAGCGAGACACCTGGAGACAAACTGAGGTTTTTTTAATATCTTTAGCTTCAGTCCCCCAGGTCTCCAAGGTTTTATCCTGCCGCCATGTTCAAACAATTACTGAGCTGTTAAAGTCTAACTGACCTCGCTGTGAATGCAAAACCTCTGGAAGAAATAAACCAAAGTGGGCGGAGCTACGAGACACAACCCACAGGGATCAGGACGAGAACCTGCAGAGGTTCTGGTGACCAGCAAAGGTTCTGGTCTGTCCAGAACCAGCGGCGGTTCTGCCATCAGCCGCCCCTCCGCTCTTCCTCACCTCTGCAGTCTCTCTCTCTCTCTCTCTCTCTCTCTCCTTTTAACGCCTCATTATGTAAAAAAGCAACTGGGTTTTAAAATGCAAAAGAAACCAAAATTAAAACCAACTTATGCAATAATTTGGTTTTAACTTAATTAAAATCCTTGCAATACTTTCTGCCGCATTATGTAATAATATTATTAGATTGTGAAACGATTATTAAAAAATATGGAGGTAGCATTTTCTATAAATGATGATTTAATAATGTGGCACATTATGTAATAAACTGTGTTCATCCTAATCATCATATTGTAGATCATATCTGCATTGAAACTTTGGCCTATAAATGCAGCTTGTGGTCCAGAACCTTCAGCGTTAACCCATGTTGTTCAACTCAAAATATGTCATTAGATTTTGTGCCGATTATTAGGAAACATGATTTTAATAATGTTTTGTTACATTTTAAAGCCTGATTTTATTACATTATTGCATAATGTGGTGTTGCGGTTGGAGCAGAGACTCGCTGCACTGCGTGTTCACATGAGAAATAAATCAGTGAAACACCAGGTTCACTGTTCCACCTCCTGACTCGCCACCAGGGGGCGTCACTGAGTCACATAAACCAAAAGGAGAATTCAACTGCAGTAGCCAAATTCCACCCAAAGAGGGCAGCACTCACACAGTTTTAGGCTTAATCATACAGAATTAAAGAAATTTATACAGAAACCTAAATATAGAAACTTTAAGGACCAATTAGAGCCGAAGCTTTGTTGAAAAAGTAAAGATGTTCTGTTTCAGTTCCTCTGGTTTACGCATCAGAACAAAGAAACTTTTGCGTTTGGTACACAGAGCATCATTCCTCCACCACCGTGCTGGTCAGTCGGTCGGATGTGTCCATCAGGAACCTCCAATCGGCCCAGATGTCCATGTTTCTCTGATTGGCTGATGGGAATCAGGTTTGTTTGTGGTTTGTACGTTTATCGTCTGACCTCAGGGTGAACTTACAACCTTCCTCCCCTGGGAAGGTCAGCAGCTGTCTTACATGTCCTCCACAGGGGAATGAGGTTTCAGCCTGCAGCATGTTGGACTTTAGAGACACACATTGATGAGCAGGACGTCTTTGTTCTGTTGCATAAACCTGAACTGTTCAGTTTATTCCATCATTTACAGATTATGATTGGATCCTGTCCGCTGATTTGTTTCCTGATCTTGATATCAGGAAACAACAAGCTGCACATCCCTCATGAGGCTTTAATGAAGCAGGAAGTTTCTCATTTGTCTGATTTTGAAACACCAGAACCGGGTCAGAAACTCAGCAGGAGGTGAGACTGTGTGTGTTTTCATAACTGAACAATTAAGAAATTAAAAATCCCCAAGAAAAGAAACATGAAAACCTAATGAAGTTCAGAAATATCCCAGCTCGTCTCTTCTGCTCTCCATTTATCGTCAAGGTTTATATTGAAACGCAGTCTGGACAACAGACATCCACACATCCTGACCCCTGACCTTTAGGGTATGGCTATTAAATAAATCACATGACAAAGTTTGGATAAACGCGGCGTTCCTGGGAACGTTGAATAAAATCTGTACATTACTTTTATCAGTCTGTAATTTCCAGTTTTCTCCTGAAAAGTGAACAAAGAATCAGACGACACCTCCATGACGAAACAGATCAAATATTACAGAACGATAAAAACCATCTACTGCATGAGGAACAAACCCCACCAGACAGAGACGAAATCGCAGAAAAACACAAACACGCACGTTTTTCCAAGAACATCCCCGTCTCCGCGGAGAGCGTGAGCGTTCAGACGACCTCTGACCTCTGGAGGTCAGAGGCGCTGGCTGCGGCCGCCATGTGTGCTTCGTTTCTGGGTTTGGATGCAGAACGGTGAGGACGGGTGTTGACCTGTGGACTCCTGCCCAGCAGAGTGACCGTCACAGTCGTGTCCTGTTTGAGTTTTGTGTGTCCACCACACCCCCCTCCGCCCCTCACCCCCAGCCCCACCCTGGTCCCCCCGGTCTCCCACCCGGTCTCCCCCCTGCCTCACCGCCTACTTGTAGAGCAGCGGGATCTGGCTGTTGTGACAGTGGTTGCGGCTCATCTTGCTGTCCGCCGGGTAGAGGCTGGACGAGTTGGAGAAGGATGGCGGCAGGGAGTGATTGTCCGCGGTGGGGTTGGGGTATCCCGGAGGGGGAAGCAGCGACTTGGGATCGGTCTGGGACGCGGGCGGCGGGGCGTTGTGGTTCTGATTCTGGCCTGAGGTGGGTTGGCGGCGGTTGCGTATTGCCTGACGCTCGGCCAGCTGGTTGCGAAGTGCAGACACCCTCTCTTCTTTCTAGAAAGACAGGAGAGCTTTAGTCTTTAGCGACTGCAGAGTACTTCGTCTGCTCACTCTTATTCTGTCCAAGTCACAAAGCATTAATATAAACTACTTGTTTAAACACAGCAACAACAAGAACAATACAACTATAGAGGCCAAGGCGCAGCAACAACAGGCAACCACAAGGGGCACAATGGATTTTCTCCTAAACCAGAACTGGAATTTCATATGAAAACAACATTTGGGCTAAAATAAAAGTGATGATGATGAATTTGGTGGAATAATTACATTTTAACATAACCCCTATTGTGGTTTTTGCTTCTGTGTTGGGGATTGTTGCGTTGTGGTCTGTGTATTTTGCAGCCACTGTAAAATATACTTTTAATATGCATTAATACAAGCAGTTGGGACCGTCTTAGCACTAGCACAGAGGCTAACTTGCTGTTTGGGGGAACAACCAATCAGCTCAAAGGAAAATGAATGGCCCTCCTGGATTGGCTGCTGTGTGTCAGGAAGCATCAGGAAGCGTCAGGAAGTGTCAGGTAGCGTCAGGGTCAGGTAGCGTCAGGAAGCGTCAGGAAGCGTCAGGAAGCGTCAGGTAGCGTCAGGAAGCGTCAGGAAGCGTCAGGAAGCGTCAGGTAGCGTCAGGTAGCGTCAGGAAGCGTCAGGTAGCGTCAGGAAGCGTCAGGTAGCGTCAGAAGCGTCAGGAAGCGTCAGGAAGCGTCAGGTAGCGTCAGGTAGCGTCAGGAAGCGTCAGGTAGCGTCAGGTAGCGTCAGGAGCGTCAGGAAGCGTCAGGTAGCGTCAGGAAGCGTCAGGTAGTGTCAGGAAGCGTCAGGAGCGTCAGGGTCAGGTAGCGTCAGGAAGCGTCAGGTAGTGTCAGGAAGCGTCAGGTAGCGTCAGTAGCGTCAGGAAGCGTTCAGGAAGCGATCAGGTAGTGTCAGGTAGCGTCAGGAAGCGTCAGGTAGCGTCAGGAAGCGTCAGGAAGCGACAGGAAGCGTCAGGTAGTGTCAGGTAGCGTTGCACCAAGCGATTACATTGTGTACATTAGCACAAAAAAAAATTGCAAACGATGTGGAGTAAATCTGCTAATTGACTGATGACCACATCGTGGTTCACCCAAATACTAGGTTTTAAATAATCCATGCAGTTCGCTGTAACTTTCAGCCCGTTTGGGTCAGAACCTGATCACAGTATTCTGAGTTATACCTAAAACCCAACACTCTTCTGTAAATTTATCCAGAACCGGAAAACCCACAGAGAAACAAGAAGTTCTGATGGGAGAGTAGAGCTAACAGCGGTTCTGGTTGGTGTTCTGGTTAAAGCTCCTTCACCTCCTGGATGATCTTCTGCAGCTCCCGGTTCTCCCGCTCCAGCTGCCTGGACTTCTCCTCGTCGTTGTTGTTGGTGGACGATCCGGTCTTCAGCGTGTCCTGTTGCTCTGACTGCCACTCGCCGCGGGTGATGAGGCGCCGCATCTGCACCACCAAGCAAAGAGCTGGAGGGTCAGGAACCGATGGACTCAGCTGGGAAGTAACTAGTTACTCAGTTGCATTTGTAACCTTTGGGAAAAAATAATTTTTGCTCCGTCTTACTTCTTACTTTATTAACTTCTTTTATTTCTTTTTCACTCTGTCTATGTCAAGCCCCCCCAGAAAACGTCCCAGTTAGATGAATCAATGCGTTTTAACTAAAACTCTGAGGTGTGAGAATCCTTGTTAAATGGCTTTTGAACTAAAACTCTGAGGTGTGAGGAATCCTTGTTAAATGGCGTTTTAACTAAAACTCTGAGGTGTGAGATGTTTAACTGAAGTCCTACAAAGGGTGCGGGTTTTAATGTTTTTATCTTTTTTTCTTTGTAAAAAATTCTCTTTCTCTTTCTCACTGTTTATTCACTGTCATATGCTGTTTTTATTTTAATTATGTAAAGCACTTTGAAATGCCTTGCTGCTGACATGTGCTATACAAATAAATGTGATTGATGATTGATTATGATTGATTGATTGATTGATTGATTGATATGAGATTGATGATTGATTGATTAGCTAAGTAACTTTATTATGAAGTACTGCTACTCTTACTGGAGTAATATTTCTGAAAACCCTCCTCGGTGTGAGTAACTTCAATAAATGAAGAACAAATGAATGTTTTAGTTTCATTTCATTTATAAATGGTTTTAGTGATATAATGAAGTGATGTGTGCATCACTGTCAGAAGGCTGCAGCTAAATGTAAACAGTAGATAAACTAAATTAAACTTTGATTTGTTTTTCCCAAATTCTTACTTAGCTGAATATGATTTGCATGGAAACATTTATTTGAGTGAAAACATGTTGAAGTAGAGCTACTGTTAACTGAGGAGATGTTTCGGTACTCTGGCCCTCTGATGATGGGATATTCCTTTCTAAATATCTGCACCGGTTTTTTGAAGTCAGTTTTCCCTGCAGGTTTTCCTGGTTTCACAACTGTAAACTTGAGTCTGACTTAGTTTTGACTTGCTTCTGTTGCAGAAAGTCTTCTATGTTGTACCGTCTCTAAAGTTTTATTTTCTAGGCACAAAACTAGTTTTCTTTCCAAAGCGTAACATTTCCCTCTTCACCTTGACATTGCAATACTATTTCTAACAAACAGGAAGACATGAAGAGAAAGATGCACTTCACTCAAAATACTAAAATCTGAATTTTCATCCGCTCAGTCTGAACTTTGTTCTGACAGGTCCGACCTTCATTTTTACTCTACTGTGAGCGACTGACGGTTTGCCTCAGGCTATCAGGCTATCAGTCACCTTCGGTACAAAGAGCACCACCAGAGTGATGTAAGCGGAGAAGACGATGGCGAGCGAGGCGAAGGCGAAGGAGGCGTCTTGCTGCGAAGACAGGATCATCGTCACCGGCGCCGTGATCAGGCACAGCACCTGCAGCCGGAGACGGACGCGGCACCAGTTAGAAACAGAGGACAGAATCACATCCATAAAAGCATCAAGCATCTGTTTGTCATTCCGGAGAGGAATCCCGGGTGAAAACAGTATTAAAGAGTCATGACCGAGGCGGCGGCCGGCGCCTGAAGCTCACAGCTGAGCGGAGAGGAAGACGCTCCTCTGCAGACCCCATTAACTATTGACATCTTCATAAAACTGAAATGTGTGCATCATAACACTAAACACACACCTCTAACTTGTCTCTCATTGTGGGGCCGAGTGATGAAACGAGCACACAGGCTGTTCTTATTGTCCTATAAATTATTTGAAGTTAAACATAAATTTATTTTTTAATCAACAAATCAGCACAGTTTAGGCCGATGCAGGCGCTGATTATAGAGCTTCTTTAATTTATTATTCAGTCCAGAAGAAGAAACATGTCTGAACAACAGGCAGCAGAAAGGAATGAAAGTGGCTCTGAACTCCTCTGGAGTTAGAAGTGACAGAAACCACTTATTGTTTTCAGACATTTTACATCCATTCCAAAGTGGCTCCATGTCAACCGTGTCAGGAAACGGCAGTGAGTGTTTCTCTAAAGTGGCTATGGAGAACATAATGGCACCTATTTCAGCTGAAAGTGCGTCCTAGGTGCCTCCATTTAAGGTGATTCACTTGGTATCAGCCGCGCCTGAAAGACGTTTACGACAGACGGCTAGCTGCATTAGCGCTCTCCTTCAGAAGCCAAATTGCTGCATTTTCCTGCAAAGGGCCGGAGCAGATCTATAGAAGGCGCGGCGCGTCCAGTCGCGTCCCGCTGTTCACATCCTGGTTATTATATATGCTGAGGAATAAAGCCGAAGTGCCTGAGCAGCAACAGACCGCAGCACAATAGAAGTGGGATTTTATTGATTTTTGTTAACAAACGTCTTCAGAGATAATAACCGTGTCGTTGCGGCACAAAGCGGTAGTTGGTGCTGTGAGTCTAGCAGGAATCTGTTTCTTTGTTCTGCAGGAAAACTTCACAACAAGCTACTGAAATCTGTTCCAACTTCCTGCTTGGCTCCAATCAGGAGCTTCAACCTGTTTGTGCAGCAACAACAAGCAAAGTCCAGGCTACCTGTAGCCAAATCTGCCCTCTGCTCTGTTTACGTCTTTGCTAGAGGTCAAGTTAAATGTCTTCCATGAGAACAGACTGCAGAGCGGTGATGAACCCACCGACAGATAAACTGTGACCATTTTGTGCTGTGTAGCAGTAAAAATGGCTCCTTATTGCTGCTGTGTTGTTGCTCAACGTGCTGCAGACAGGAGTTTCTGTTTGGACTCACGGCTACGTTGTAGATGGCCATCCCCACGGCTCGATGGTCGTTGATCTTCTCCGTGGACACAGACTTCGTCTCATAAGCCAGAAAAATACCCAGGAGCAGCAGCAGACCCTTGTAGCCATAAACCACACCTAGCAGAGGATAAGGGACAGTTAGAGCAGCAACACATGAAGTGAATAAATGTAAAATGTCACAGTTATTTAAAACAGATCAGTTTGTTCCACTCTGATATAGTGAAGTTTGAGTGAACTGATAAAACTACATGAATACATTTAACTGTTTGAATTAACTGTACAATAAAATACTAAAATATGTCAGTAAGTGTATCAGAACGACGCTGTTCCACCACAGCATCGTTAATCATCACCTGCAGGAAACAGATTCACAGAGTTTTCATCTATTAAGAAAAAAGGTCCACAGAAAGAGGCTGCAGGGCGAAACTTGAAGCATCTAATCCTGAATTTGTTCCACCAGATTTAGTCCAGCTGGTTCTGGGCATCAGAACGGTTTTGTTAGGTTTGGAAAGATAATTTCACTGTTTTTCTGCCAAAAATAAACTCATTGAAAAACACCATGTGAACAAAGAAAGTACTTTTATCTATGAAACTTTTAAAATTATTTATTACCACAACTATGTTTGAACATCTTCAATTGATTTCAAATGCAAATTCTGTACTTATGCTAGCATGCTACACAAAAATAGTTTAATTTTTATTTTTACCAAGATAATGAAGGAATTTAAAGGGATGATATTTAATGGATATTCAAAATGCAAAACAAGACAATTATGTGATTATGTGATACTTAATCTCATATTTTATTTTCGAATAATTTTCAACAGTTTATTACTCTTATATATATGATAAATTCATAATGTCAACCATTAATGTTCAAATAGTTTCACTGATCATGTTTTAACATCTGTGATGATCTGAGGATCGTTTCATCTTCACTCCTGTTGGATCAATAAGTCGAACTTATTAGCAACTCAATGTTTTATAACGGATCAAATGGGAAAGTTTATGTGTCAGAATGACTGGACTGAACTGATTTCGTGTTAAAATTATTTTTATATTTGTGTTTGTCATGTAAATTGATATTGTTAATCAGAATTATTTAAATAAATATCAGGAAATGATGGTGCAGCTAATGTTGACGTGGAAACAATTTGAGAATAAAAACCTTTTAAGAATATTAAAAACCTTAAAGAGGAAAACTTTCACAGCTAACTGATTAAAGTGTTGCAATAATCAGACGTTTATCCCGTGTGAGAAGAAATATCTGGTTTCCAGTGACAGTGATGTTAGTAAAGTGGATCAAATCTCATCTCTTCAGGAAGCAGGTCTGAGAAAACCTGAGAAACCAAGACGGCTGATCTGTCAGCTGTCATTAAGGAAACACAACTAACTCATCTCCTTACTTTAGCATAAATTAACATTTATTTACAGATGAAATGACTAAAATAACTTCAGCAGGATTTTTTTAGTTCAGGATCCTGGAGCCTGATATGATAGGACAGGACTATTAAATCTGTTTTAGGAACGTCTGAGGTGTAATAAAAAAAAAGAAACAGATTTGAAATGTGGCCAGAGGCAAATATAATAAAGATGGGAGAAAAACGTTTAAGATCAAACTCTCCTCCGACTGCCCGCCGCTTCCTGATGCAGCCTGAAATTACTGCTCCATCTTCCCCTCTGAGGGGGGAGCGATGGGACATTGGCCCAGTTTGTGACCCACATTGTTTGAATTTCAGAACTATTTCTCTTTCATAAGAGCAACAGAGACAGAGAGCTGGGCAAGAAACGAGGGAGAAAAGCTGGAATCAAACCCAATTGTGTGATGAGAGACACGTTTAATTCACTGTGAAAGGTCATGACGAGTGTGTGTGTGTGTGTGTGTGTGTGTGTGTGGTTGTGTGTGTGTGTTGTCGTGTGTGAACAGAGATACGCAGGGCGAGCTGAGAGAAACGGTGGAGAGAGAGGACAGATACCGAGCCACTGTGTTCATCTTCTCAGAGCTGCAGTGTTCAAGAAGAGGCTGGATCAGGACGTCCAGGTCTTCTTTAGGAGCCTCTCTGGTGAACTTCTGCTCAAAGAGAGGAGGAGGAGGAGGAGGAGGAGGAGAGGAGGAAGAGGAGGAGGGAGGAGGAGGAGGAGGGGAGGAGGAGAGGAGGAGGAGGAAGGGGAGGAGGAGGGAGGAGGAGGGAGGAGGAGAAGGAAGGAGGAGAAGAGGAGGAGGAGGAGGAGGAGGAGGAGGAGGAGAGGAGGAGAGGAGGAGGGAGGAGGAGGAGGAGAGGAGGAGGGAGGAGGAGGAGGAGAGGAGGAGGGAGGAGGAGGAGGAGGAGAGGGAGGAGGAGAAGGAAGAGGAGGAGGGAGGAGGAAGAGGAGGAGGAGGAGGAGGAGGGAGAGGAGAGAGGAGAGGAAGAGGAAGAGGAGGAGAAGAGAGGAGGAAGAGGAGGAGGGAGAGAGGAGGAGGAGGAAGAGGAGAGAGGAGGAAGAGGAGGAAGGAGGAGAGGAGAGGAGGAAGAGGAGGAAGAGAAGAGGAAGAGGAGAGGGGTAGGAAGAGGAAGAGGAGGAGTGAGGAGAGGAGGAAGAGGAGGAGTAGGAAGAGGAAGAGGAGGAGGGAGAGGAGGAAGAGGAGGAGGGAGGAAAACAGAGATAATCAGAAACGATGAGGCAGCAGCTGAAAACTCGAGGTCAGCATGAAGAGCCGTAGTTTTGATCCCGTCGGGTTCAAAGTTCCTCCCACCGGTACCAGACATCCAATACACAGGAAATATGAGATTAGAACTTCCTGGAATCTGGAGTAGATTTATTCACAGTCTCCTGAAAATCAGGCTGGATGGATTCATTCAGTGTCAACATGTCAAATTAAACTCATTTATAGAGAAATATATGTTTGAAACCCAACAACCTGGTTCCATGTGTTTACACTCTAAACTCACTGCAAAAACACTAAACTTATAAAGTATTTTAGTTTCCACTGCAAATATCTCAGTACATCAAAATAAGACAAAACTAAGTTACACAGATAAATCAATAATTCCTAAATATTGATAAGAAGGACTGGCAGATTATTCCACTTATGGAGAAAATGTCTTAAAGCTGAACCAGCAGCTCCCCAGGATCCAAACAGATATTTATTAATTCATTAATAACATTAAACATGTTTCCATTTCCACTGCAGGACTCGGAGGGTTCAGCTGTTTACCATCTGATTTAATCCGTTTTCCTGGTTCAACCAAACATGTTTGATTTATTAAACTGACATGAGTTCAAAATGAGCTTCATGGTTTCTGTTTCTTGATTTGAGGCCTTTGGATGTGGGAATGAGATCCAGCTCCGTCAGAACCAAGATCTCATCCGTCTCTCGTACTTTACCTCGACCGTGATGTGCAGAGGATCCACGATCTGCCAGATCATGAGCGACAGGAAGTCGACGGCCAGCAGGACTCCGACTGTTGCGTAGAGTTTCCACGGCTCCAAGGGTTGCTGCACACACACACACACACACACACACACACACACACACACACACACACACACACACAACACACCACAAGAGTCAGCACCGTCCAAGGGCATCACGAGCCGCGCGGCAAACAAAGACAAACGACCCGGACAAACAACACGACGGGCGTCCTTGTGATTTCTGGATGACTGCGCACAAAGTGTCTCTCTGGATGTGTGTCTCAGCCAGGCGGACGTGAGAGTCCGACAGGATTCAAGGGAGCAGCAAGTGTCCGAGTGTGTGTGTGTGTGTCTGCAGGCGACACACACACACACACACACACACACACACACACACAGTGCTGCAGCGGCTACATTTGTGCTGCCACCTGAAATCATCGTCTAAACACACAGAGGCGACTCTGGTGTGGATCTGGAGCCGTGATGGAAGCAGGACTGGAAACAAGTGTCCTTCTTTTAATTCTTACTCACAGCTCAAACATGCGATGACTAAAACGGAGCGATAAAATAAAGGAGGAAACTCGTTTTCAGCAGCGGTTCTCCTCAGTTTGTGAAACTTTCTTTAAATAAGCGCGTTGAGCTCTCAGGAAAATTGCCCTTCTGCGGACATGAAGGGAGCTGAAAGTCAACCTGATTCGATGCGCTTTAGCTCCAATAATAAACCCCTTAAGGTTGGATTTCGCATGGAACTTTAATACCCATCCATATTCATAAATACTCCATAAATGGCTTAATCTCTTATTCTTCTGCTTAGGTCCTAGAAAACTCCACAACACTCTGCAGAGTCCCTCAGCGGCTCCTGTGCTGGACACACACTTCAACATCTGCTTTGTACGTCCATGGAGAGCATGTGGAGCTGCATGTTTGCAGTTTTGTGTCACGTTGTTGAATAAAGACGCCGAATCCTCAGCAAAGCTTCGCTATGGCGACACAGGCTGTGCGGCTCGGACACGGTCTCCTCCGCCGCCTCTGCCGCCTGCAGGCAGGATAATCCCTCCATGCTTCCAGCAGAGCAGCACAATTAAACTGCTGCTCAGCTGGCAGAGGCTATTCACATGTAGCTTGAGGCTACCGCCCAGCCAAAAGCCAGACACCATGACTGAGCGGCTGAAGGTGACCAGAGCCGAGGCCATTTGATTTCAGTCAAATCATGTCCAACACGTTGAGCTCAAGGTGACAGCAGCGCATCATCATCATCATCAGCATCATCATCATCAGCATCATCATCATCACATCATCACATCATCATCAGCATCATCATCATCATCATCATCATCAGCATCATCATCTCAGCATCATCAGCATCTTCATCAACAGCGAAAGTTACAGAACATCACTGATAGCTGCTCTCTCAATGCTATAACATATAGCTAACTTAACACTCAAGCCTCATTTCATCATCTCATCAGCTCATCAATCATAGCAATCACAGTTGAGTCAATGTGATCATCAGCGATCACTATCATTGCATATCTCAGTATCAGCTTTATCATCATCATGCATCCATCATTCAGCATCATCATCAAGCATAATCATCATCATCATCAGCATCATCATCATCAGCATCATCATCATCAGCATCATCATCATCAGCATCATCATCAGCATCTTCTTATCAAACAGGTGAGGAAGAGTTACAGAAAACCACCAGCTGATTAGCTGCTCCGCGGTGGGAACTGCTAGCTAAACATTATTTATGCTAACCTTAAAACACTAAGCCTTGTTTCGCTAGGCTAACGCGCTACCGTCTCTACTGGCAGCTAATGCTAAAGTGCTAAAGCGCTAAGTTCAACAATGTTGAGTCAAAATGTGTGATCATTTCTTAAAGCGATCAGCACTAATTTCATTTTGACATAATTTACATGTTTAATAATGTTCTGTTTACTTCTTGTTCTCTACTGGCCATTTTGTTCCAGTTTGTTTTTAATTACTGGAAGAAAAAAACAAGAGCACAAGCGAAACAGAAAACTCAAAATAAGAGCATGAATAGAAATGTCTAACTACTTAAAACACTCTTAATAGATAACTAAAACTTAAAAGAATGTAAAACTTTATTCAGCTGAAAGATTACAAAACAATCAAGTACATTTGCACTTTTAAATATTCGAAAAAACTGTATTTAATTGGGCTAAACGTTTTCAAAGTTAGCAAAGTGCTAAACAATAACTTAGCTCCCCTGTTAGCGCATTAGCATAGGTGTCTGGAGTGACTGTGAATCCTGCAGGTTTTCCAAACTGGAATTTCACTTTTTTGGTGTTTCAACTCCAACATGTCATTGTAAAATTTTAATCTTTTTCTAACGAGATGCTAAATTTACCAGCTGGTCAGCAACTTGTTGCTGAAGATTATCAGCAATAGACGGGCGACCAGCATAGCTACGGTGGTAAGTGGAAGCAGGTCAGCGCAGCAGGCTGCAGCTCATCCATACCTTCTTCTTCTCCTTCTTCTCGTCCTTCTTGGTGAACAGGGTGTGGACCCACCAGATCTTGGTGAACATGCTGCCATAAGCCAGGCTGAAGCCGAGGCCGAGCAGCCACAGGCGGAACTGCAGGAGAAACAGAAGAACCTCGTTTTTATTTTAAATATTTCTCACTTATAGATGCAGCTGAGATTTAGGAAATGGGAACATAGTGGCGGAAAGCACTGAATAATTTATGAATTATTTAGTTTTCGTTGCAGAAAGGTACTGACCAGCGTTAGGAAGATATTTGAACGTATGAAGAAAACCAAACTTAAGCTGAAAATCCTGTTTCTGATTTCTTGGATGCTTCTCTTTGCTTTGAAAGCAGCTCTTCACTCTCCACTTCCTGAGGGCGTCGTCTGGACCTTGTCCAGCTTGTTGGAAAGAGTTCTCACATATGCTGAGCTTTTCTTGGCTCATTTTACTTCACTCTGACTGCCTCACACCAAAGGCTGGCAAACCTCTAGCTAACCCGTAGTTTACTCTGTAAGCTAGTCAAACATTATTAGTCTGACTTAGTTCATCTGAAAACCCACAAGTCAAACATTCAGAAACAAAACATCAAGATCTGAGCAGCTGATGTACTGAAAAAACGCAAAATATTAATATTTTAACCTGAACATCCGCCTTGAATTTGTCTAAATCCGGTTTGTGGGAACCTTTAAGCCTGGTTTAAACTTGGTGCATTTATATTCCACACGGTAAACAGACATGTGGAATCTGCTCAAAACCCTTTTAGCAGCATTTATAACCTGCTTTGCTCATATTTGGCTACATTAGGCCACAACAAACTTAGAAGTAAAAGTCGCAGTTGTTACATGGTCAACATCTGTGAGCAAAGTTGTTTTTATGGTCTGAATTATGAAGGAGAGACTGATGACCTCCATCAAACTCCATCAGGAGGAGATTCTGCTCATCCGCCATGTTTTGTCAGTGGAGCTGCAGAGAATGATGTCCATGCAGAGGAAACATTTTGATTTTGTCGCAATGTCTGTTTCAGACAGTGACTGTTGAGTCTTAGTCGCCTTGGTTACGTCTAATCAGGGGATTTTATGTGCACCTGTTTACATGATCATTTTCATGAACAGTCCAGGTCATCAAGCCTGATACAGACAGACAGACAGAAGAGCTGAGTGGCAGCAGGAGGCGAAACGTTGAGGAGATGAGAGGAAGAGGAGATCCAGGGTCAAAGGTGACAGTCGGAACAAAACACGAGAGAATAACTGGACAGGGACAAAGAGCCGAGAAACCACAGAAATGGAAATCTCCCTTCTCGCCTCCGCAACACAAAGGCTCAACATGGGTGACACAGACACACTCCCACTCCTCATTAGAGCCGGGTTCCCGGCGCCGAGCTTTTCTGGCAGACAGGAAGTCACGGCTTCTGCGCCCAGAACCAAAAATACTTTCGGAAAGGAAACAAACTCTAAACTTTTGCTACGTTTCATGTGTACATGCTCAGGATCACAAAGAAAGCTCCTCACAGGTCGGCAGGTTTCCTTCTGCTGCAGGCTGAACACTGCAGTTTTAATCAGAACTAATAGTTGTTACTGAAAAACGCAAAATTCTTCTGATGAAATGGTAACAACTGACTTACAGCAGGAGGAAAAATTTACCACATATGCCAGATTTAGGATAACGGAGAAGAAAATGGTGCAAAAACACATTTAACATTTATATATTCATATCAGAATAAACACTGGGCTTAAATTAAAGGCTCAAAGGTAATAAAATATACATGTGTCACTGTCAGTCACTACGGGGAGCGGTGATATTTCAAACCGCTGACATAATTAAAACAAGACAAGACTAAATATCAATGAGCATATTTCAGGAACGTTGGTTTCAACTCTTCATGACCTCAATAATAAAACGGCATAATGTCCCTCACACGGCGCTGTCAAAGTAAAACAGATGATTAAATTGTTTTACTGACCGAACAGCAACTTTTTCACAAAACAGAACCGAAACAAGGCCGATATCTAATGTCTGCTGTGCTAACTGGTTCATGCTAACGCTAACCTATCTAATGTCTGCAGTGCTAACTGGTTCATGCTAATGCTAACCTATCTAATATCTGCAGTGCTAACCGGCTCATGCTAACGCTAAGCTATCTAATATCTGCAGTGCTAACCGGTTCATGCTAACGCTAACCTATCTAATGTCTGCAGTGCTAACTGGTTCATGCTAACGCTAACCTATCTAATGTCTGCAGTGCTAACCGGTTCATGCTAACGCTAACCTATCTAATGTCTGCAGTGCTAACCAGTTCATGCTAATGCTAACCTATCTAATGTCTGCAGTGCTAACCGGTTCATGCTAACGCTAATCTATCTCATGTCTGCAGTTCTAACCGGTTTATGCTAATGCTAAGCTATCTAAGGTGATGAACAGAAGGATAAAACAATCTGTTTAGTTCATGCTGCTGTTCTGCAACGATGACATTAGGAGACGTTTTACCTCCAAAGAGCAAACATGATAAAGTGGAACTATTGTCTAGGTTAGCAGCCTGTATTTAGAAAGTAAGAAATAATGAATTCAAAGCAAATGAAGATCAGGTTTAACAGGATTGTTAGGACCAAAACTGTGTTGACTTGGTGGGTCTTGCAGTTTCCTTGCAATATAGTCAAATCAAAGACAACATTCCTCTGATATTTAATCCTGCTGTAATGTGAGACGTTCCAGTGAACCTCTGGTCACTCAGCTATCTGGGTCATCTGACTTTCTGCATCAAAACAAGGAGATTGATTCTTCTTAGGCTTTAACAGATACGTTAACGTTTATCTGTGTGATTAAATGGATCCTCTTCTTGCTAAATGATCCACTTGAGACAGAGACGAAGCAGGGAAGCAGAAAGTAAGATGTATTTTCTTTAAGAAAGACTAGAAACACTGTTTAAGATGGAAACGTTGGTCTGTTGCTAACCTGAAGTGAATGAGCAGAACTAAAACTGTGCTGAACCAGGACCAAGGTTTCAGTCATGCTGTTATCGTCTCATGTTTAAAAATAATCATAACACACGCGTCCTAAAAAGGTAACAAGCTTCATTATGACTTCCTTTAGAAAAGCGGATTTTCACTCTGAATCGTTTCAGGTTAACAGCGAAAGGTGAGAAAAGCGGAGAGCTTCCAGTGAGCAGCAGCTGCTCCTTGATTTCAGGAGTTGGAGCAGAATGATCAGGTCGGATGACGAAGAGGCAGCAGCACCTCTAACAACCACTCATCAAACCCAGAGCTGCAGATTCAGTCCCTGCTGGGAGGAACCTGGAAGCAGATGGCCTACAAAGATAGAGGACCCACCGCTCCTGTCAGCTGGGAACCAAAACTGGGGCAACGGCTCACACTGGCTCAACAAGACTGGACAATAAGAGGTTAGAGAAAAATGCTGCCTGCTTTGATTAGCCTCAGTTCTAGCTGCAAATTTCAGGCGGACGGGTCAGAATTCAGTGTAAAAAACATCAAGTGTGGATCCATCCTGCTGAGCTCCAGCTGGACGATGCGTCAGGTCACAGAGTTCAAATCATCTTAATCTGGTTTCTAGGGCTGTGGTGATACAATAATCTCATGATACGATACACGATATTCTGCCCACGATAAGATATATATTGCAATATTCAGCAAACGATACAATTCAATACATTTTTGCGATTTTCTGGAAGATTTTAGAGGGACAGAGTGATTTTGGTGACATTTAGTGACTGTTATAAAGTTGGACTGAATTAATTTAACTGAAAACTGATTAAAAGCTCCAACTACACAATACCTGGTTCTGGTTGGACACAGACTTAAAGTGGACAGCTGGACAAAATGAATCAAAGAAGTGGAGAGAAAACATGTTTCTTTTAGTTGAAACAGTCCAAACTGTAGCATGTCAGCTACAGCTAGCATGTCTAAACTGTAGTTTGGACATGCTATTTACTTTATTTATTTAAAGTAAATAAAGTGAACCAAGTAGCTGCTCTGAATAGTTTGATACCTTTTTAACCTGAACATCTGAAGGAATCACTCTAAGCCTGATGACCTGGTGAAGCAAGCAGTGAGTGAACAAGGTGACAGTTGGACGTTACGATACTTAAGGATGAATATCGATTTTTTCTAGGAAATAAAATATTGATATATATTGTGATATTGATATTATTATACAGCCCTAATGGTTTCTGGCTCCACCAGCTGCGCTAACACTAAAACACTAACAATATAAAAGTCTACAAAACAGCCAAACAAATTAGAATCTATGCAGAAAGAATGAATTCAGGGGAAACTAAATGATTTCAAACTTAGCAAACACACTAAACAGAAACGTCAGCTGTGACTGTGTCCACCACTGTGTGTCCACCACTCTGTGTGTCCACCACTCTGTGTGTCCACCTCTGTGTGTCCACCACTGTGTGTCCACCACTCTGTGTGTCCACCTACTGTGTGTCCACCACTGTGTCCACGTCTTCATCCAGTACAAAACATTCAGGGTCTGGTGGAAGGACAGATTGGCGTCATGAATGTGTAACAATCAAATCTGCATGAAAACAGAGGAACGTCTCCGAGTCGGATCGGATCTGAGCTCGGCAGAATAAAGACGGTTCTGAAAGCAGAAGGGCAGAACTAAGAAGAGCGCAGGATCCGATCTGGAGAAGTATTGAAATCAGGAAGAGAAGCCGGCTGTCTACTGAAAGGATCAGAGATGGGAGAGGACGGCTGACTGGTTGCTATGGTAACCCCTGTCTGGTCCAGGGGACGAGGTCGGGCTGGGCTGGAAGCACAGAAACGCAAACAGTGATGTTCTGTCTGCCGCCGCGGGCGGTTCAGGTCCGGTTCAGGTCCAGGTCCGGTTCAGGTCCGGTTCAAGTCCAGGACCGGTTCAGGTCCAGGACCGGTTCAGGTCCGGTTCAGGTCCAGGTCCGGTTCAGGTCCAGGTTCAGGTTCAGGTCTGGTTCAGGTCCAGGACCGGTTCAGGTCCAGGACCGGTTCAGGTCCGGTTCAGGTCCAGGTCCGGTTCAGGTCCAGGTTCAGGTTCAGGTCTGGTTCAGGTCCAGGACCGGTTCAGGTCCGGTTCAGGTCCGGTTCAGGTCCAGGACAGGTCCAGGTCCGGTTCAGGTCCGGTTCAGGTCCAGGACAGGTTCAGGTCCAGGACCGGTTCAGGACTGGTTCAGGTCCGGTTCAGGTCCAGGACCGGTTCAGGACCGGTTCAGGTCCGGTTCAGGTCCAGGTCCGGTTCAGGACCGGTTCAGGTCCAGTTTAGGTTTAGGACCGGTTCAGGTCCAGGTCCGGTTCAGGTCCAGGACCGGTTCAGGACCGGTTCAGGTCCGGTTCAGGTCCAGGTCCGGTTCAGGTCCAGGTCCGGTTCAGGACCGGTTCAGGTCCAGTTTAGGTTTAGGACCGGTTCAGGTCCAGGTCCGGTTCAGGTCCAGGACCGGTTCAGGTCCGGTCCAGGTTCAGTTCAGGACCGGTTCAGGTCCAGGACCGGTTCAGGTCCAGGTCCGGTTCAGGACCGGTTCAGGTCCGGTTCTGGTTCAGGTCCGGTTCAGGTTCTCTTCCGGTCCGGTTCTGGTCCGGTTTCTGACTATTCTGAACTTCTGAGCAATTGGAGGAAACGATGTCAGAGGGACGCAGTTCAGCCCTCCGTTACCTTGGCAACATATTATCAGGTGGTCAGAAATCCACTGTTGAGACAGACGGAGATGTGGAGCAATCTCCTCGCCGCCCGTTCCGCGGACACCCCTTCCTCCTGCTCTGCCGCCGTCTCCCCGGTAACAGCCCCCTCTCACGCTCTGCGCCGTCTCGCGGGAACAGCCCCCCCTCCTTCCATCCTGCCCTCTGCGCCCGTTCCCGGTACGCCCCTCTCCATCCGCCCTCGCGCCCGTCCCGCGGGAACAGCCCCCCTCCTCTCCATCCTGCCCTCTGCCGGCCCCGTCTCCCCGGTAACAGCCCCCCCTCCTCTCCATCCTGCCCTCTGCCGGCCCCCGTCTCGCGGGAACAGCCCCCCCTCCTCTCCATCCTGCCCTCTGCCGGCCCCGTCCCGGTAACAGCCCCCCCTCCTCTCCATCCTGCCCTCTGCCGCCCCGTCTCCCGTAACAGCCCCCCCTCCTCTCCATCCTGCCCTCTGCCGGCCCCCGTCTCCCCGTCTCTCCGGTAACAGCCCCCCCTCCTCTCCATCCTGCCCTCTGCCGGCCCCCGTCTCCCCGTAACGCCCCCCTCTCCATCTGCCTCTGCGGCCCCGTCTCCCGTCTCTCGTAACCCCCCCCCCCCCCCCCCCCCCCCCCCCCCCGTTACCTGGCAGACGACGGGGAACTGCGGCCTGTTGACGTGATGCCGATCGATCCCCAGTGGAAACACTGCAGCCAGCGCCATCATGCAGCCCACGGCTGTCATGTTGTTCAGGTAGGGCTGGGAGTTCTGGATGTAGCTGCAACAGATCCACAGCAAACAGTCACACACACACACACACACACACACCACACACACAAAACACACACACACACTGCTTTCTGCTGGAAGGTGGAATTATAAGGATATGAAAGGAAACGAGTCGGATGAAATGTTCTGATTTTTGTTAGCCGTTTGCGTGTTTTTCGTCTTTTGTCACTCTGAGAAAAGGGGCTGAAAATGGAAAGACTCCAGGGTTTCTCCTCTGAAGTGTGATTTCCAGGCACGAGGATAATTAGTGTTGACAGAAGGCGACGTGTTGTCGTCTGTGCAACAGGACAGTTTCAGGTGAAAAACTACTTCTTTCCAGAAAGAAAGGGAAATGTGTTGCGTTCTCTGCAGACACCCCAGAGAAGCAGAAATCATTATTTTTCCTAATTAACTGTGAATTAGCAGAAAAGTGTTGCTTTCACTGCAGAACGGCTGATCACAGGCAAACTGCTCGCAACTAAAGGTTCGTGAATTTAAACCATCATTTTATCAAATAAACCAACAATGAGAGCAGTTAGTCGTTTACAACAGCTGGAGAAACAGGAACAGATTCATTCACCGTCGTCTCCCTCAGATTATGGATAAAAACTAGATGACGGAGAAAACGTCTCAGCTGATTTATGGAATTACAGGCTGACACTTTGTAATCCACATAATGTGCAGTAAAAATGGCCGTTCTAACGAGAAGCTCAAAGCTGTACTGACAGGTTTGGGAGCAATTTGGAGGTGTGTGTGCTCTTACAGCTGGGAGTTTGCAAATTTAAAAATCATAAAAAAAGAAAAGTTTCTTACAGAAACCTCCAGTCCCAAAGCACAGAGCTAATCCCAAACCGCTCTACAGTCTGTGTCTGTTTTATAAAATCTCCTCATCCCGACACATAAATCACAGCGTTCAGACGTTCACAGGTTCACCCGTCCATTTCACAGACGTTATCTTTATCCATACAGTATTGGTTGCGTTTATCCTCAGAACCCATCGGCTGTGTTGAACGGAGGTTTTTGTACAAATCATTTGTTTTTATGTTCTTCTCTCTGCCTCTAAAATCAGTTTTGGCTCCACCTGGTGGTCAGACAAGCTTCCATGCTAATCAAACCATCATGAGTTCACAGCAGAGCCTCAGGTGACCAGGTGAGTTGGAGCTGAATCAAACTTCTTCTGCAGCTCAGAGTCGGACTCCTAATCTTTCCTCCACTGACCTTCCCTCCCTCATGAGGCCACGCCGCTTATTTACTCACATTAGCATATAAACACATTTACTGATGAACGCCGACCTTAATCCAACCCTTTAATATGTCTAAAACTTTAAATGCTGTCAGTTTTCTCATCATCTAATCCGACTGTCCTGCATCTTTAATTATAATTCATCCAGGAAAATGATTACATTTTAAAGGTGGATTCAGTTCTGCAGGTTCGGACGAATTAAATGTGTAAAATGAGTTAAAATAAACTCCAGTTAAAATCTGTCGCCCATAAACATGTAAAGGTCAGATTCTGTTTGTTTTGCCTTTTTCCTGTAAATCATGAAATAATGCAGCTGAGAAGGTGAACATGCTGGGAGACTCACTTCCTACAGCGACATGATCCTGATGTTTTCATTCCTAATTGAAAATAATCGCAGGCTTCATATTTATTCTGACAGATTGTGGTTAAATATGGAGAAATTAAAGTCTATACAGGATAAAATCAAACAGCTGAATCAAACGGTGAGTCTCGTATCGGACGGACGAATTACACGACGATTTATTTCAGGCTTTTATTCTGTTGGTTTTGATCATCACAGCTTATAGATAATAATTCAGAGAAATGTTCCTGAATATTCAGAGTGAAGATTATTAAATGTTCAAGTGTTAATGGAAAGTTGAGTGGAAGGAAAACGTGTGATCCAAAAGGTTGCTGGGTTTCAGCCCTTTTCTCATGTCACCACTCCAAAGAAAACAAAGTCTGGTCCTCTTTTCTGTTTCTCTTCAGAAAATTAAAAAGAAAAACTGTTTTTCAGGAGCCAATATTTCAGTTCATTCTGCGCCGACTGACTGAACTGCAGCTGCTCATGACAGAAAACAGAAATTATTCGAAATGTGGACAAACTTTTCACATTTATTTTAATTCAAATGAAACATTCCAGTTTAAATTAGCCTTACAGTCGTATTCAGTAATTTTATAGAAACGTTAATTCACTCCAGTTAAAGGGATTAATTATTGAAATCCTTTTTCCTGTTAATTATCATTTTCTGCTTACAGCCGTTTAAAATGTGACATTTATGTTAGATTACATCAGACCAATTAAATAAACATTTTAATACAGAAACTTAATGAAAGGTAAGTTTAATATGGATTAATGACTGACTGAATTTATGTTAAAGGATTTAAAGCTAAACGTGAGGAAATGAGCTTTTTAGAAAGATAGAAAATGTAGCTTCGTGAATTATTTCATATTAAACTGTATTTGGTGTTTGAACTGTTAAGAACAGGAAGTCTAACCGTTTTTATAAATAAATAAATGTATAAATATTCATGGACACAGAGAAGAAGAAGAAGAAAAACTAATTTATTTATAGAACAAAGAGTTGCAGTTTCTATTTGATTATGTTTTTGTAATTGTTGCGTTTTGTTTTACTTTATTCACTATTTTATTACTCATTTTATCTTCTAAAGAAAAGACAAGAGTAAGAAGGCATTAATCCATCATGAGGGGAGAATCAGAACCAGCCTGACAGGATGTGGTCCGTTCAGGTCCATTCGGGTCTGTTCTGGTCGTTTGGGTCCGTTCAGGTCCATTCGGGTCTGTTCTGGTCCGTTTGGGTCCGTTCAGGTCCATTCGGGTCTGTTCTGGTCCGTTTGGGTCCGTTCAGGTTCATTCGGGTCTGTTCTGGTCCGTTCAGGTCCATTCGGGTCTGTTCTGGTCCGTTCAGGTCCATTTGGGTCTGTTCTGGTCCGTTCAGGTCCATTCGGGTCTGTTCTGGTCCGTTCAGGTCCATTCAGGTCTGTTCTGGTCCGTTCAGGTCTGTTCTGGTCCGTTCGGGTCTGTTCTGGTCCGTTCAGGTCCGTTCAGGTCCATTCGGGTCTGTTCTGGTCCGTTTGGGTCCGTTCAGGTCCATTTGGGTCTGTTCTGGTCCGTTCAGGTCCATTCGGGTCTGTTCTGGTCCGCTCAGGTCCATTCAGGTCTGTTCTGGTCCGTTCAGGTCCGTCCAGTCCGAGAACCCCAGCAGAACCAAGACTCTGTCTGTTTTCTGAATCCGCTCTAGTCCAGGTGTGAATCACCAAAACGTTTCCTGAACTTTGCTGCAGAGGTCGGGTTTCTCCGTCTCGCTCCCAGAACCGATCGGTTCTGATTCTGCCCGCTAACGAGACAAAGTCGCCCCAGAAAACAGCTCAGTGAATATATTTAGTTTGATCTGTTTTGGCAGATCAGAGCAGCGCTGCGTTTGAAATGTAATCAAAGCTGGAAGACGGGAGCTGCAGATTCCCTGAGGATCGAACCTCTGCAGCTCCTCCAAAGGCTCCGGACTAAAGGCACTTACAATCACTCTGACCTCAGTTAAACATACAAACACCACCTTAAAAAAGCCCGTTTGCTCAGACGGGTAATAAGGTTGCAAATCCCAGTTCAAAGATATTTATTCTAAATATTTGCATTTGGTCCTGGGCTGAGCTTAAGCTGCCAAAACAAAACCTGCAGCAACACCAGAGAAATCTCTCTGATCGACTTCAAACGAGGAAACATTTGTTCTTGTTCTGATTCACATCCAAAAAAAGATTATTGACACTTAAAGAGGGAATGCTGGGAATGGTCAGGAGGATCCGGGTGAGCTGCTGCCTCAGTGGTCCTCCAGTTACCCTGAATGACCTCCAGTTACAACATGATGCAGTCAAACAGACAGATTCCTGGTCTTCATTATTCTAACGTTCTTCTCTGTCAGTCTGATTCTTTACCCTCATCTGCATGTGTGGAGGAAAACAGAAACGCTTCACCTCAAAGGTGCAGCAAGGTGGAGGCGGGATGATGGTGTGGGATCGTTTTGAACCAGATAAACTAAAGTGCAGAGATAAAAACTAAGTTCATTACATTTTTAAGTAAACATAATTTTAAGATTTTGAATGATTCAGTTTAATTTGATTATTTTTTATTGATTTCATGGAAAGTTTTGCTGCAGGAAACATGAGATTCTCCAGACCTGAAGGCAGATTGGTGACCAGTTCCTCCGTCCAGGATGTTTTTATTTACTAATAAACTATAATCTATAATTTTCATCCATGTGTGTCATTTATAAATTAACATTTGATTTCTGGTGATTAAATGAGACGTTAATGATCAGTTTTAGTCCAACATTCAGCATCAAATCTTCAACAAAACCAAATTTCACCAGAAATGATGAAACTTTTAGTTTTTGTTATACTAAAGCAGAGCAGAAAAATAAAAACATTGTTTGGTTTTGAATCAGCCTCATATTCTTCAAATGCATTTTTAACTTTCATAAGCCTATGAGGGAAAAACTCATCTGGACTTCCTGCGACCCGTCGGTGATGCAAACAGAACCACATTAAATAAAAATGATAAGAGGAGAGAATGAATATTTCAGCCTCATCAGGACGGACGTGTTGCTGTTTGCGGACTCACCGCACGTTGCCGTTGTAGATGTTGAAGGTCAGGCAGACGATGCCGAGCAGGATGCCGAGGCCGGCGAAGACGGACACCGACGCAAACAGCTTCTGAGACAGGAGGCGGTACTCCTCCAGAACCACGGTCCGGTCCGCCGGAGGCTTCCCGCCTGAACAGGAAACCACAGGAGCCTTCAAAGGTCTGAGACCGCGGTGAGTTGAATCAGTCAGCGCTGATAAATGATCCTGCTGTGCTAAAATAATTCAGTTCCAATTTTACAAACAGCAAAAACTGTAAAAACTTTCAGATTTCTGTAAAACAGAAACAAGTCGACTTCAGGGTTGTTGGTTCTGTCGTGTTTGCAGCTCGTTTTAAAATCACACTGCATAAAAGAACAGACTGTAAGTGCGCTGTGGGACATTTAAATACATTTGACTATTAGATCTAATGCTTTGGTTGCTGACGTAAACAGAATAAATGTAACAAATAAATGATGCAGCTTCCCTCCAAACCGCCATGGGAGTTTGGTGCAGCAGGAAACAGTTTTTACTTTCAGTCTCTGTTTTCCTCCTGAATTCATTCAAACTGAAGATCACAGATCGAACACAACCAACCAGCAGACATCACAGCAGTTACTTCTGCTTCCCACAGCACCGTTCCGTCAGGCTGAGGTCTGGGCTTTGACTAGACCAAAGTAACAAACACCATTCTGTTGCAGATTTGACAGACAGACAGACAACCAGCAACATGCATTAAAAAACACAAGCAGGAATTAAATGTTTTTCAGATTCCATCCAGCATGTTGATGTTTTCATATCCGTTTCTTCTCTCTGTGACCTTCCTGAAAACATCGACACAATCTCCACATTTTGCCTCATTTAGGATGCAGAACAGCAGCTGGGAATAGCAGAACCTTCACTTCCTCACAACGGCAGTTTGTTTGGACCCAAGTAGCTCCAGATGGCCAACACTTTGCACTGCAGCTCTGACTCCATGACTTCGTGTGTGTGTGTGTGTGTGTGTGTGTGTTGTGTGTGTGTGTGTGTTTACAGGTGAGTGAGTAAAAACCTTTACAACAAGGCCAAGGTTAAAAGGTCTGAAACAGCAGACCATTTCACTCTGTCTGACTCTGGCAGTTACACAACCTTCACTACAGATTCAGCGTCTGGTCTGAACATGAAGGTCACACACAGCAGCTCCGGCGACGTTACGAGCTGCAGCACAGAGTGTTAACAGATACAGGGACCAGGCCGGCGCCACAGAGGAAAACACTGACACTACGATGACCTGGAGGCTCCATGTTGGGAATCTGTTACAAGGAAAAGCTTTTATTTGAGGAGAAATTCCCTCTGTAACTCAGATTCCTGAGTTGGAGCCTCAGACGGCTGCTTGGCTGCCTGGGAGCAGGAAGGTCCCGGGTTCGAGTCCCGGCTCGGTCACAGGGTGAGTCCTCTGCCGGTTCCTCCTGCAGTCCAAAACCATGACTGATAATTGACTGATTGGTTAATTGGTTTCTAAATAGTTTCTGGGTAAAAACAAAAGGTGGAAGAGTTCAAAGAAAACTGGATGGAGATTTACGTTCCAGTTTAAGTCCATCAGATCTGAACTTCTCCCCCCAGGACGTGATACTCAAAGTGGCCCTGGCCTGTAGCGCTAACAGCAGCTAGCCAGGACAGCTGGCACCAGTAAACCCTCCTGGTTTCTGGCTTCCTGCTGGGACTCGGCCAAACTGAGCGTTTTGTTTTTCTCTGCCTCTCTGCTGTATTTACTCTTTGTGAGCAACGGGGCCTTTTCTGTCCAACCCCCCACCCAGAGTACTGAGACTACAGCACTGCAGCAAAGCCACTGCAGCAAAACAAACCGCTTCATTCAGTACCTGGAAACTAAAACAGTGATCCAGTAAATGTGTCAATGATCCATAATTATGTCCCCAAAGCTTCCAGGTGATTGTAGAACAACAAACTGTGTTTTAGTGTTTTTATTTTAAAAAGCCTCAAATGGTTTCCATTTCCACTGAATGTTCTTGTTTCTCGGCATGCAGCTCCAATCTCCAGGAGTTTTATTAGCTGTCATGGTAATGACTTTTATGAGCACATTTTAATGTCTCTGCTCATGTTGCTCACTGTGTGACTGCAGGCAGAACCTCACTGTAGATCTACAGGTTTCTCTGTTCAGAAGCTTCATTCTTAGCCCCAAACAATACATGTTACCCAAGGCAACGGCTTCGGTGCAATGTAGTTATCTAATAAGGAGATATATAAAATATATTTGACTTAGTATTAAATCATAATTCAGTTATGGAGTCTGTGGTCATAATCATGTAACTGCAGACAACATGACCTGATGAAACTCCGGATTAAATCAAACATTCAGACAACATGAGCCTCATTCACCTCCAGTCAGAAGATAAACTGAGACTCGAGTTTAAGTAAAGTCTTGAGTGAACTCGGTTTGATTGAGGATCAAAGTTGCAGCATACGATCCATTTCCAGCTGCTGTGATTTTCTTTCCACTTGTCAAACCAAGCAAAACGTTTCAGAAGCCTGTTCCCCTCCTCGCCTGCAGGGGCGCTGTACCAAGAACTTCTGAAGAAAACGGCATAAAACCCTCTGAAGAAACAAAAACTAAAATGGAGCGGCATCAGATTCTAGCACTTGGTGGGTTTCTCTTTTGTCTTTGGCTAAAAGCCACGAGACATTTCTCCTGCTAACGCTACGCCAGTTTTTGTTTTGGTCGTTTTTACCCAGAATGCCCTCTGCTGCAGTCACTTCCTGCTTTTGGAGCGGTCTCCGGTCCGCTTGTTGTTCACATATGCACTCAAACCGAACCAGAGTTCAGTTTATCCAAACTAGACCGACTGAACGGACTTTCTGAGCAAACGGACCGGAGTTGGATCACAGCAGACTGATGATGGCTGCTGGCAATGAAAGCTGAATTACCGGAACACGAAACGGAAAATCTCAACAAATACAGCATCCAACCAATCCTCAGTCAGTCTGACATTGCACAGAAGTAACAGATCAAATTTAGCATTTCTAATTAAAACTGAATGAAATAATTCCTCTGACTGTAATAAAACATTTTATAGTTTTCTCTGGAGGCTCTGACTGTTTATTGGTGATGTAATTTATTTTTTCAGAGTTGTAATGAAACACAATCTGAGATTCTGAAGCTGAGTTTTTCCCAGAGTTTTAGATGTGTGACTCTCTCCTCCATGTTTTGTTTTATCCATGCAGTCAGAGGTTCTTCGTTCAGAGTGAAGCTCTCCCTGACAGAGTGAAAGTCTAAATAAAACCCCGGGGGCTTCAGTGGTTAAGGAATGTGTGTATTAACCACCGAATTATTCGTGCTTGCGTAGCTTTACACCAGAAGAACTCCTCCGTGAGACAGGTTCAAACACGGGCAGATGGACAGGGAGCCTCTTTCACACCCAGCAGCCTCCAACTGTCTGTCTGCAGGAATCTGCGCCTGCCTGCCTGCAGATCCATGCGTGTTCATCTGAGCACAGCATATGCAAATGTGGACTAAATAAATCCCATACGTATGTGGATCTAGACTTCAACCATGAGTGAACATGCTGAAGAGCGAGAGCCCGCGGGAAGCCTTTCTGCATGCGCGGAGCGAGGAGTGTGTGAGTGTGTGAGCATGTCAGAGGGGAAGCAGAGCAGGAGTGTCAGCGCTGCGTGAAGCTGATGTGTCAGATGTCAGAGGAAAGTGTCAGAGCGTCGTCCCTGCAGGGCGTCGGGACGCCCATCACGCTCTGTTTAGATGCTTGTCACCTCAGTCACACAGCGAGTACGTAGCTGGTGACATCTGAGCGAGAAGAGATATTTTAAAAGCATGCAGAGTGTTGCCTTCCACATTGTCACACGGGCTAAAACAATGAAGACCTGAAGGAAAAAAATCTGAAATGAAGTTCAGGATTTAGAGTGAAATCGTCTCCTCCTTCATCTCTACACACCAACAGGAACTTCCTCCAATTCATCAGGATTTTTCACTAACAATTTTATGAACTGGTTGCAGTTTCAAACTAACTCAACAGGTGGCGCCTCTGAGCTGGTTGGGCAACTTTTAACAGAATCCATTCAGATATAATGACCAAAGCTGAGAATAGGCTAACTTCTGTTAATCCACTAATGTCAGAGCTAATTTTGCATTTAGGTCTTTAGCAATTATGCAAACTCTGAAAAAGTTCAGCACTTTTATCTCCCCTAAACTGATTTTTCCAGATAATTTAAAAAAGTTTATTTATTTGGCTGTTTTTGTAAAATGTCAGTTGAATGAAGTTAAACATCTTTTTAAAGTTTTGGTTTCTGAATGTTAAGAATTCTCTAAACATGTTTTTATTCATGCTCTTATTTTGAAGTGGGTGAAGACTGTTTCCTCTCTGCGCATTCTGCACCTGTACCCACAATGCATCAATGTTAAACCCTGACATCAGGGTTTAAGGTCCCCTGATGTCCAGCGTGCTTTATGACCGAAGCCTAACAGAGTTAGCAAAACTCAACAGCTGCAGTGAAGAGTCTGTTCCTGAAGCACAAACCGAGCAGGAAGGTGTGTAATAAATATTTAGATCCTGTTGAGGGCGAAATACTCAACAGTTAAATTTTAGCTTTAGCTTCTGCTAAATACCATGTTAGTATAGCGCCTGAGCATTAGCAGAACTAACATTTATGGTTAGCGCAGCTAGCACCGGTTGAAAAACTTTCTTCTGATCAGGCGCGGGGCTATGGGGGGGGCTGGATGGGGTCCGGGTCTGGAGGTGCCAGGGAGGGAGGAATGGTTTCAAGTCACTTAAATGTCTGATTGTAGACGGAGAAAGGGGCCCCCGCCTGTTGAGAAAGGTGTATTTAGTGTATTTAGTATACATTCCTTTCCCAATGGAATATATACTAGTCAGTCCCAGTGACTGTTTCACTCATGGTTTAGCCGAAATGCTTCCTGGGTAAAAATCAAGACAAAGGCGGCACTAACACCCCCGCGCCCCCAACAGTTTCAGTTTCATTGAGTTTCCAGTAGCGCAGTTGATGCACGTAAGGGCCCGGTGACTCGTTAGGGGCCCGGTGACTCGTTAGGGGCCTGGTGATTCGTTAGGGGCCTGGTGACTCGTTAGGGGCCTGGTGACTCGTTAGGGGCCCGGTGACTCGTTAGGGGCCCGGTGATTCGTTAGGGGCCCGGTGACTCGTTAGGGGCCCGGTGACTCGTTAGGGGCCTGGTGATTCGTTAGGGGCCCAGTGACTCGTTAGGGGCCTGGTGACTCGTTAGGGGCCTGGTGACTCGTTAGGGGCCCGGTGACTGGCCCCGCCCCCCGGCCTGACGCTGACTTGTTCCGCTAGTGCTTCTGATGTTATCATAGTCATTTAGTTTGAAGGGGAAAGTCACGTCACCGTATAGGAGATTTTAAAGTCTTCAACACAAACAGAAGAACAGCTGAGCTTTAACCTCCAGAGCATCGTAGATAAAAGGTTTAAACTGAAACTGCCCACCTGAACAAAGGGATGGTTATCTTTACTGCACTACATGCAAACAGCACTTTCTTTGCTTTCACACCTTTGCAAAGAAAAAGTGATCATAACTCCGTCTATGGAGCAAATATTAATCAAACATTAAGATGAATAAATTCCTCTCCTGCTCCTCTGAAAGCTGATGGAGCGTCAACGTCTGTCAGACGTCTGTGTTAGGGTTGGATCTCTGCGTTGAGGCTGACTGACATCTCAAAACGTTTCCAAAGATCCAAAACATAAACAACCAACAAACACCAATTTATTTTTTATCAAAAGACGATGAACTGCACATAGATTATTCAAAGCAACAGGCCTATTATTATTTATTTCCATTTTAAACAAAAACCCTCAGGACTTCTTTCGTCCTTCCATCTGAACACGTCAGATTTTCTCTAGGAATCCAGATACTGAGATTTAAATGTTTCTCTGTTGCCAGGTACAGGCGGTATAATCCACCAGTTGATGAGAAAAGAAATGGAGAAAATTCCAGTCCCAGTCAGACTAACACACACTGGTTGCTTTGTTTGTTCTGTAATGTTTTGTTTGGGCCAAAGCAAAGAGCCACTGGAAAAAGGCATTTGAAAGGTTTAAGAAAAAGAAAAAGCTTCAGGGTCTCCACAAAGCAAAGAGGAATATGAGCAAAGAAAAGAAAGAATCTCAAAATGAGCCATGAAAAACCGGGAGCTTAAATACTGAGGTAGTGATGAAATGTGACAAAAGCAGCAGATGAATTGATTCCAGGCAGAGGGGAAACTAATTAACACAGAGGAACCGAACTAAGACTTGAGGATCCTCAATGTCTGATAATGATCTAATACACAAAGAACAAAATACAAGAAACTAAACGACCAGGAATGAATTTATATGGCAACACCTTGATAACAATAATGAACACAAAGAAATTAGTTTCATGGGAAGACGTGTCCAACATGAATAAAGCATCTAAAACGCTTGTTTGTCCGAGTGCTAAACATTTTTCCTTTTCTGTTTCATGTTTTAAACTGGAGCTGATCAGTATGAAAACATAGAACAGTGGAACCATTTCCTGTCATACTTCAAAACAAGAGTCCAGAATAGATGCTGAGGCTCCATCTTAAAACAGCTACTTATTGTTATTACCCATAATAATGACATTATTTCCCCTGATAAAGTGATAAAGGTAATGTCGTTTCAACAAGCAGTATTGTACCATCTTAGTGCCACGATGTCTCGTTTCACCCGACTGCCAAACTCTACGTCTGCCAACAATGCCAGCAGCAAACAAAACAATAAATATTACACAAAGTTTAAAATTGTGAGTAGCAATATTAAGATATTGATGCAGTTTTGTGAAGAAATGAATTTAATTTATGTAATATCTGGATCTGAATTAGCTGCTGAACGGTTTGGTTATTTTTTGGTATTTTTTGTTTCGCTGGTTTGTCACTCGTCATTTTCATGTTCACAGCCACCTGGCGGAGCACCAATCCGTTTGTTTACTGTGCAGGAACATTTTTGATCTCAGCTTTTTAGTGTCTCCCTACAGAATGCCGCAACAAACCCGTTTCAAACAAACATCAGGCTTTATGACAGACAAGAGGAAAATATTAGAGGCTTTTAAATTCCTTCTAGGGTTCGTAACGACTTTCCAGGACATCTGAAGTCTTGTTTTCATCAAAATCCTTTTTAGTTTGCAGCACTGTGTCCATCTTTGTAGAGCGTTTCAGCAGAAATCCAGCCTGCAGTAATAACAAGCTGCACAATTGTGCATTGACCCATAATTTTTACTCTTCATGTACGAACTGAGAGGAGTGTGATGTTTATCATAATCCAACATCTACCTCTAAGGGTTTTACTGAATAATATGCTTCACCTTTACATTGAAGTCAAAACTAAATACAGAGCCAGAACCAACAATGATGAATGTATTGTAGAGAACATCTTGCCTGAAGACGGCCAACATGACACAGTCCTGGAGTTCTTTAAAAAGAACGCAGTGCAGTAAAAGTGTCAGAGTCGAGTCGACTAAGAAGCCTGTGGAGGCTAAATTCATACCAGCTACAGATCCGGCCTGCGCGGCTAACAGACAGCCGAGCGATGTGAAATGACAAGGCTCATTCGACCTCGGTGCCAACTCCAATCTAACTCAGCAGAACTCTGGATTAGCCTTTGGCTCATCTGGTCAACAGAACAGTGAGGCTGACAGACCAGCGGATGGACTGAAGCCTCAGCTGCGGCTCGCCGGTCTGGTCTTACAACAGCCAAGTTTCACAACAACTCAGACCCAAGGGAAATGGTTTCTGAATGTTTTTACTGAAAACATGTCCTATGCTTTCTTTAATTGAGAGCCATTAGTTTCTCCCCTGTTACTGTGTAACTCAGCCAGTCATGGTAGGATGTGGTCAGGAATGCCTGGCAAAAATCACCCACTGTCCTTATGTTAGATCAGTGTTTTTCAACCCTGGTCCTCAAGGCTCCCTGCCCTGCATGTTTTAGGTATTTCCCTGCTTCAACACACATGATTTCAATTGATGGTTGATTAACAAGCCTTTTCTGAACTGCAATCATATGGATGGGGTGTGTTAAAGCAGGTAAACATCTAAAACATGCAGGGCAGTGAAGCCTTGAGGACCAAGGTTGGGAAACACTGTGTTAGATTACATTTCTCTTTGCTTCTCAGGAAAAGTTTAGTTTTGAAAATATTCACAATGTCAAGAAGAAGATGACAGAATAATTTCCTTGTGAGGTTGTAGAAGTGGTGCAGGCCTAATTTTAGGCTCAGCTGGTCCAGTGACTGGGATTCAAAGTAAACCTCTGGTCATATTTAATGAGCTGCCAGTCACAGAATGCTACAGCACAACGCAGCTAGCAGCGCGTTTGACTAATGAGTCACCACCTCGTTTTAAACTGCTTCACTATCATAATTTATCATGACTGAAATTATTTAACAACTAAGATTCAAACGTCAGTTTAGTTGTTTGAGTCCATTTAGTGCCTGGCTTGGGATGCTAATACTAGCCAAGCTAGCATTTTGTCTAGCAGGAAGGCCTAAAAGTTTCAGGATTAGCAAAAAAACGCTACCATGTTGGAGTTGGTGCCATTTATCAGAAATGAAACGACTCAACAGTTGAGTGGAGCCTTTGTTTCCATCTAGTAGGTTTCCAGAAACGAAGCTAGCAGCTTGACCAAAACAGTTTCAAAGAAAACAGCTGACTATAATTTAGGCCAGGTAATTTACAACATGAAGTTCCAACACTTTTCACCTGCTGCATTTCACTGTCAAACCACCCAAACCCTTTGAAAAGCCTGTTCCCCTCCTCGCCTGCGGGGGCGCTGCACCACTGAAGCAAGCAACAAAAACGGAGTCAGATCTTAGCGCTGGTAGCATTTCTCTTTTGTCTTTGGCTAAAGACAACAAGACATTTCTCCAGCTAGTGCTAGCTGAGGATGTTTGTTTTGGTTCCATTTACCCAGAATGCCCTGCACTGCAGTCCACTTCCTGCGGTTGGAGCGGTTTCCAAACTGGTTGGTGTTCACATACAAATTCAAACCGACTCAGAGTTTGTTTGTAGACGGACCAGAGTTCACACCTTCATTAACGAACCGGACTTTCCACATAAACAGACTGGAGTTAGATTATAGTGAAATAATCAGAGTTGGACTTGGATCACAGTCTAACTGTGTCTGAGCAATATTTTCCTTTAAATCTCACATTTTCCCTCTGATTTAAGGTTTTCATACATGGACCCAATGAAGAGCCGCCTTTCACTTTGGTGAATAGCTACACAAATAGCCCTGTTGTGCTTCCATATTAAATATGTAATGGGAAGCTTAAGGTTATAAATGTGAGTGAATGAATGCACAGGAAGCCGGAGTATTCCCGAGTGTGTGTGCATGTCAACTGTCCATTCACTTATTGTGCTTGCAGCTCTGATACCCTCCTCCGTCCTTGATGAAAGAATCGGGACAGGGTGTTGCCATGGAGACCCTGCTCTGAAACAGTTGCCACAGCGATTAGAAGAAAAGCTGAGCTGAAGCGGTTGTTAGGGCGACCGCGCAGCGAGTGAGAAAGTGCGGCGTGATGCAGGCTGGTGGTGTGGGGGTGTGTGTGTGGGGGGGGGGCAGGGGGCTGGTAACCCCTCAGTGAAATGATTGGAGGGGTTAAATGGAGAACCGCTGTGTTTACTCCATCCTGTCAGCGTGGAGCAATTCAAGCTCGCAGCCCCCCCCCCCCCCCCC
This sequence comes from Poecilia picta, assembly GCA_033032245.1. Taxonomy (NCBI): domain Eukaryota; kingdom Metazoa; phylum Chordata; class Actinopteri; order Cyprinodontiformes; family Poeciliidae; genus Poecilia; species Poecilia picta. The sequence goes on along the minus strand of CM065368.1, from coordinate 1,965,157 downwards.
GCCCTCCTCCCCTTCCTCCGCTCTTCCAGAAGAAGACTTCCCTGAACGGAGTCAGCCCCAAAGAGCAGGAAATTACTCACTTCCCCCCAACAAATCGATGTCACATAGCGGCCGGCGCCTTTATTTGGTGAACTGTCAAAAACAAAATCAGGCTGCAGAAAGGGAGGGCAATTTCTCAATGGAGGCAATTAGATATGTTTTGTATCGCACATGAAACTCACATCTGACCCTTTAGAGGCAAATTCAGCTGCTTCTCACACATCAGAGGCTTCTGGTAGCAACAAGGCAAAGAGCCGGACATGTTTACGGGTCAGTTGTGCTTCACCACGACGCCGACCTGGAATCTGAGCTTCTTCAGGACTCGGTTCAGCCTTGGCAGTCATCCGTTTCCTTAAAAGCCTAAAACAGGGCAGCTTTCACTGGGAAACGAAGGATTGATCGGCGACGCGCTCCGTCCATAGACAAGTGTGTCACCTCTGCAGGGAGCAGCCGGGCCAGTAAACAGGCGCAGCGTCGGCCGTGGTGCTGGAGGTGAATCAACATCGACGGGTTTTCACGGTGAAGCAGGAGACAGGCTGCAGACTTACGGTTGGTGTGGTCTGAGCTGCACAAGTTCTGGTCCAGTTAGCCTGTGAGGTGTCAGGCAGAGACGTTTAGCTCATTAAAACGTTTCCTGCTTATTAAAAAAGTGCGTTGGCTGTTAGTCACACTCTCTGCTGGTCATTAAGATCCGTAAAAATCCTCTCTTTTTTTGCAGCATTTAACCTCAAACCTGCTTTTCTTCTCTGTTCCATTTGATAGCTGCAGGAATTACAGAAAATCACAACCACTTGAACATCCACTTGATGAGCAGAGGGATGCATTTACCCAAACCGTTCAGAGATTACAGCATCACCTGTTCAGAAAGCAGCAGCAGCTTGAAGACTGACAGCGAGCGAACGCCGCCAATAACAGCCCTTCATCTGAAAAACCTAACTACAGCCAATTGCACTTAATGTGCATCACATTTGACACAAATGCGTTGATGGAACTCTCCTCTGCCCCGGTGCGATTAACTATCCGCCTGCTGCAATATGACTCAAAACCCATTTTCAAACATGATGCAATGCCTGTTTTGAATGGCTTTTTTTCTAGTTGCAATGGAGAGTTTTAGAGGCAAATTGCTCCAGACTTGAAAGATTTGGAAAAAGACATCAGAGTTGTAATGTTCTGAAATGATTGTGTACATTACAGGCAACCGTTGGTCAGAAAGATCCTGTTTATCAGAACATGTGAGATAAATCTGATACATAAGTGCAATGATGAACTTCCTGTTCAGATGAGGGAGTTATCAGAGTAATGAGATCCTGTTCAAATACGGGATGAAAGATGAGAAAACAGCTTTTTAACAAGACAGAAACCAACAACATTCAATCAGGATGGACGGATGGACGGTCGGATGTCTCACCGATCCAGACGTCGTTGTTAAACCAGCTCAGGTTCATCTGGGAGCTGTCATAGTAACCAATCTTCTTATAACTTCCTCCTGCAACATCAAGAGGAACAACAGGAGCTAATTATGTGTAATTCCTTCTGTCACAGAGCGAGTAAACATGTATTTATAGCGCAGGTATTTCTGTCAGTGCAGCTCACGAGAGCAGCAGAAATGAGATAAACAGCTAAAGTAAATGATGGATGAAAAGCAGCATGGGGAGGAACAAGGGGAGAGAAGGAAAAAAGGGGAGAGGGAGACCGGGAATGCTGATGAGCTCCGGGTGGGATCAGGCATTCCAGTCAGGTCGCCTCATCCTGGATGTCAAATTACCTCAACGCCACGGCAGGAAGCGGGAGAAGCAGCGTCATGGAGACAAGGGGGCCGGATTAGACATTTTTATCCATTAGGACACCAATGAGAACAGAGGTGGAGAATAATCCCCCACCTTATCTGGAGCTGGGAAACTCATTAAGTCACTGGTGACAAATAGGATGCCATTTCCAGAAACAGCTTAAAACCGAGAGGCTTTTGGCCAATTAGAGCGAAGCCCTGAGTCACCACATTCCTGCATTAAGTCTGTTAGCATGCGTCGCTACAGCGTCAAGGCTGCAGCCAGCAGCTGAGAGCAGCAGCAGCAGCTGCAGCAGCAACAGCAGCAGCAACAGCAGCAAAAGCAGCGGCAGCAACAGCAGCAGCAGCAGCAACGCAGCAGCAGCAGCAGCAGCAGCAGCAGCAGCTGCAGCAGCAGCAGCAGCAGCAGCAGCAGCTGCAGCAACAGCAGCAGCTGCAGCAGCAGCAGCAGCAGCAGCAGCAGCAGAGCAGCAGCAGCAGCAGCAGCAGCAGCAGCAGCAGCAGGAGCAGCAGCAGCAGCAGCGCAGCAGCAGCAGCTGCAGCAACAGCAGCATGCAGAACAGCAGCAGCAGCACAGCAGCTGCAGCAACAGCAGCAGCAGCAGCAGCAGCAGCAGCAGCAGCAGCAGGAGCAGCACTGCTTCTCTGAGTCTGCTGTGGGTTTACCTTGCAGTTGTTCGATGAGAGTCATTGCCATCCTGGAACCCTGAGCATCAAACACCACGTGACCCTGGAGAGGACAGAACTGGATTAGAAAATACACACACACACACACACACACACACACACACACACACACACACACACACACAGGACGAAGAGGTAAACTACGGGGTGCCATTAACTGCAATAATTTGGTTTATTTAGCCTGTCATGAAAAAAATGTGGGTGTTCATTTTAAAATCTGTTTTCCTTTTTTCTGATGTTTTCATTGCGTATTTATTGTGTTTATTAATGTGCCAAATTGCTCACAAAGACTTAAGACTGCAAAGGAGGTTTTTATTTATTCATTTTTTAAATGCAAAGCAAACATGTTCAGTGGAGATGTTTTTATTTTAGGTTTGTTTAATTTTGTATTTGTTGTTTCTTACTCAAACCTATAAAATGGAGATGAAACTGGGGAAAATCTAGTCTGTCTGCCTCAAGGTTATTATTTAATAAATGTATTTTATGAACTTTCTGTCTTTTTGCACCAAGTTTGGAAAAAATGGCTGCTGCACTTGGAGTCAGTCTGGAAAATAAAATTAGCATTAAGAACGGCAGTAGTTATTTTGTCCATTTTCTTGTGGCTCCAATCAAGCATGTTATTACTATTATTAAGAGAATAACTTGTGGTAAAAAATAAAACATAACTGCTGCACGGCTCAGTCCAGGGTGGATAAATTCATCCAACAGCCAAACCTTGTCCAGCCGATGTTGGAAGGACACCTGCATGTTTCCAGTGGTTTTGTTTGAGTTCACAGCCAACAAGATGGGCTGTTGAAATCTCTGCGCTCAATTGACTCCTTTCAGGTTCGCAACATGAGCTGCCAAATGTAAATGCCACACTGGGAATCGATAACGAAGCTTTCATAGGATGAACAAATATTGATGCGATGCCACAGAGCCGTCAATGAACCAGCCTGAGAGCGGATCAGATCCTTTTCACAAGCAAAACTTTTCCTCAAATCATGAGAAAAAGTTAAAAATGAAGCTGAGCTTTCAGTCCGTTGAATGCTGATCAAAAAAACTGTCAGTATTTATTTAGATAATAGTAACGTAGTTTAGTAATCGGTTAATAGGAGAACACAAACACTCAAAAATGGGAATTAGCTTAAAAACTGTACAAAATATATAAACACTGAATTGAAGATAAAAACCGTTGTGTGTAAATGTTTCCCTCAGGTCAGTTGGACAGTTTTAGCTTCTCCTGGTTCAGATTCACTGTAGAAACGCTGATGATGTTCTTAATGCAAGAAAATGTTTCTTATTTAACAAAAAAAAATCTGAATTTCTAATTTGTATAATTTAAAGGTTTATGTGGTTTAATAATAAATCTACAGAATGTAATTTTTTATTAATCAATTAATTACTAAAACAATCGTTAGTTGCTCAAAGTCTCCTGGAAGCCAGAAAGGCTCTGAAAAGTTCATCCCAGCAAATCTGTCTTTCCAACAATAAAAAATAAAAACATTTCTGTCCCAACGTTCACAGAGCCGATTCCTACAAAGATTAATGTCAGAATAATTTCCTAATTATTCTTTCCCTCCTGCCTACACTAGTTCAGAAGCCATGAGGTGCTTTTAGATGTCGGTGGATCCAGAACATCTGCCGAGACGGACGGCTCATCTCATAACGGTTGGAGTCCGACTCACACAGAAACCTCACTTCCTGTTTTGTTGACCTCCTGCACTCACCGAAACCCCTTCGAAGGAGCTGGTGTTGAGCGCTCTGTAGATCTCCGAGGTGATGTCGTGGTTGTTGTAGTTGAAGTCCTCCAGCCGCCGGCCCTTGGCCTTCAGGGGGCCACGGTCTTGTTGAGGGCCAGCGCCAGGGCCCACACCGCGTCGAAGGCGAGGGGCGCCTCCTGGAAGCCGCCCGTCTCCTCGGGGTTCTTCCCCCCGAGACGAGACATCAAGGCTCCCAGAAACTCCTGTGAAGTCTGGCGGAGCGAGGAGAGATGGAGAGGAAGAGAGCAGACAAGCCGAACCAAGTTAACACAAAAAGCTTCCTTACACCAATCTGCAGGGCTAAAATCCATCAACTAAGCAGCATGCTGGAATAATGTGTTCAGTTTGAACTTGGAAATTGGATTCCTGAACTTCAAACTGCAGCCCGGCTGCCTGATGTGGAGAAAAACGGCAGTAAAAACGTTTTATTTGAACCTCATTCAGTTGGATTTAAAGGAGATCTATGATGCTAAATTCACGTTTTAATTTTGTGTTTCTGCTGCTTCAAAAACATCCAGGCGTTTTCCAGTTGATGTTTTTTGGTGTCTGCAAAATGAGCCATTTCCAAAAACCTCCAGAATGTGACATCACAAATCACCTATAGCAACCTCAGCAAAGCGCAGCCCGTTACCTAGCAACCTCAGAAATGCTCTAGCTGGTTTTACTGATGTATACGCTGTACAATGGCTGCTGGAAAAGGCAAGTGCTTTGTTGTTGATTTATCATCCACACACCACTTCCTAGAGTCTTGCTGGTTTTGCAGGAGGCTCCACCTCTGCTTTTCAAAGATGCATACTTGTATAATTGTGGATCTGTTTGTGGGTTTGTGGGAGGGTTGGAGGGGCGTGGCCAGCAGCAGATTATGTGGATTTAAAGTGACAGAGTCCTAAAGCAGCTGAAAATAGGAGACCAAATCTCATTATCTATGAATAATTTTGTGCAGAAAATGTGATTAACTTGTTTTGTAGCCCATGGACCAATCATAATGTCTTCAGGGAACATAACAAGTCCCCATTAATTAATTCAGACACAGACTGCAGCTGAACTTTTCCAAGTTTACAGTCTTTCAGTAAGGTGAATGCAGCATTAGCTTGTGCTAATTACAGTTAGCCTTGTCATTAAGTACAACAATGATCAATCCCCACTGGTTTTCCAGCTGGAACACAGATGAGTTGGTGGAAGCTTGATGTTATTTCTCAAGCTGATTTATGACTTCAGAGGGAAATAACTCAGCTGAGCTAACTACTGGAAACGAGCGGCTCCATCCCAGAGGAAGCCGGGAGACACACAGGCAGTTAAACTCCTCTCAGCACGCTGATCAATCACTTCCTGGTTTTCCCTCTGTGGACATTTTTAAAGAAATGTCCACAGAGGACGAGATCCTGCCCCAGTGGAGGAGCTGCAGTATGTCAGGGTCTTGTTCCTGAATGAGGGGAAAGCGGAGCAGATCGACGGGTTGCTTTGCTCTTATGGATGAACTGAGGTTTGTTTCTGTCCGTTATTTTAATTTAATTTAATCAAATTTTAAATTCTGAAAGCTTTTTTTGCTTTTAAATGCATGACTAGGAATAACTTTAATGTATTCATTTTGCACACTATGCTTGTAAATGTTACTTTAAAGTATAAATATTTGCTTTTCACTTTGTGCTACTCAACAAATTAAAGTTATTTGCAAAACTGCAATAAAATCATATTTTAGAGGAAAAATAACGATTAAAAATAAGTGATCAATATGAATAAAACTACATTCCCTCAGGTTTATCTGAACGTTTTCCACCAATCAACAGACAAAGAAAAAAAAGGACATTTGGCACCAGCAGCCTGCCATAAATCCATTCACCAGACTGAGCAGAACCCCTTCCTGCATGTCGTTGGGCTGGCCTGGAGGATCTGTGAAGGACAGCAGCGCTGACCACAGGGCCACTCACAACCCCGACGTTTTATTCAGGAATCAAAACGCCTGCTGGGATCAGAGCTGTGCCAGCTCAGCTAACTGCAGGCGCGCCTGAGGGACCAGGAGGGACAGTGAAGGTGACCGCAGAGGCTCACACTCTGCTCCACATTCTGTTGAATGTGTTTATTAAAGCTCATTAGCATTCAGAGCTGGGCCCACCATCATGACTGCTGCAATGTCACATTTGGTCAAACATGCCTGCTCCCTTCAGCTTCTAGATGTAAAGATTAACCGAGGTTTTTAATCCATGCATAAGTTGTTGATGTGGAGCCAGCAGGGGTCAGACAAGATGGAGCAGCAGAGGAGATAACAAGACGGTAAACTGCTAAAACACAAATCAATAACAGTATGGATGGAGCCAATACCTGGATCGATCGATCACAATGTCATTACTGTGGCAATAATGCACAACTAATCATTTACAACCATTGTTAATTTGCTTTTGAGCCAAAAACTAAACAAATGTTGGCTTTTCTTTGGGATTTTTACCCAAACTTAGAATCTATTAAACTCTATTGTTCAGTTTGTGATGCTGCTGGATGAGATTAACCCCACAGAGTCACAAACTCTGACAACTTGAGAAACTCTCTCTGATTCACTGCAACACATCATTAAAAAACAAAGTTAAATGTCCTGTAAACTTCATGTCGATGTCGGCAACATGAGTCCATATGAGGTTTTGAGCAGCAGGTGTACAAACTGATTACATTTTCATAAAACTAAATGTGAAAACATGCTTCATTTCCAGGCTGCGTCTACGAAACCACCTGACAGTCTGAACGTTTCTCCATGTTTTCATACATCCTGGTCCTTCAGGGACGTGGAAACAAGCTGAGCCGCCTTGTTAATGGCTGATTTGACTCAATTTAAAATCCACCAACAGCATTTAAATAGAGACACAGCAGATAGAAACAGTCGCTCTATAAAGACTGAAAGCTTCTCACTTCTTTTCTTGCAGGCAGTTTTTTTTTGTGCTTTTGTGATAAAACACCAACCCTCCCCCCCTGAAAGCAGAGACTCCATTCATCCAGCCGTCTCTCTGGATCCTTTCAGGATAATTAGGCCTACACACCTCCGATTCAGTTAAGTCAATTTCATCTGATTGAAATTCCTCCCCGGGTTTTGCCATTTGAATCTGCCGCTGCCCACTGAAAGGCAGCTGAGAGTCTGCTCCGGCTCGGCCCGCAGCATCACTCCAATCTGCCAATTTCAGCTTAGAAATTGAATTTGAATGGATCTGACTGTAAGCAGGAGGTCTGGCTGCAATTCTTATCAACTGCCGAGCGGCGCGCGGACAGCTACATCCGCAGGTAGTGGCAGGTGCTGCTGGAATATAAACAGCAGCTGCTGGTGAAGAGGAGCAGACAGGAGGAAGGTGGGAGGAGGGAACGCTGACGGAGAGAGAGAGACGGATCATCAGAGCAACAACTGGACGGATCCAGAGACGAAGAGACAACGTGAGACGATTAGAGGACGGCGGGAATCTGAATCTTTCTAAATGAGAAAGGCAGACGTTAAAACGAGCGAGGGCGAAACTTAGCAGGAGCATCCTCAGCGGATTCCCAGCGCTAAACGGATTCAGGTCACACACAGTTCACCCAAGCCTTATCATTATTGTTCGCAACACTCCGGCTTTTACAGAAATAACTCGCATCTCAGGGGAGATGAGAGCCGAAAAGTTTACAACCACGAATGAGCAGACGGGGCTCAAACTGCGTCGCAGGAGAAAATCCAGGAGAAAAGACGAGACGGATCACTGGAGCAGCCACAGAATCAGGCCAGAATCCTTATCCAGCCCAGGAAAAATACAGTTTCACCATTTAGCTGATAAAAAGTGTTTCAATTTTTCATTTCAAGATGGAAAACTGATAAATGAAATGAGTTCATTTCATGTGGCGTTCAGACGCAGTGTGACGCCAAAGAAAGTCAAAACCATCTGATTCAAGTTCATCCAGCAGGGCTGGAGGACACCAACAGGCTCAGAGCACATCTGGAGAGCCCAACCAAAAATCTGTCAGCATAGACAATCAAAACTAATGAGACAAACTGGAAATAAATCACTAACGACCCGCAGAGAGCCGAGCAGCTGAGCTCCGACAGGACGGACTCAGAAGTCGTCATTTCTGGTCCTTTAAGGCGCGTCGCCTCCTCGGGCGGATCAGACCTGAGATCAGACTCCTGCTCCCTCCTCTCCATTTCTACAGCCTCTCTGCTTTTTATAAACCTCTTTCAGAAAAATTAGGACAGCAGGACAAAATACAACCTGTGGCTTTTTAATGCAACTGTATCTTTATGCAGCATGTTTGAGTTTCAGAGAGCTGCTTTCTGAGTGTTGATGGTGTTTAAAGGTTTAATCTTCTGGTTGTCTGGTGAGTTAACATTTGGTCTTTATTAGCTTTATTCTTCATCTTTAACAGCAGGACCATCAGACAGAAGGAACCGTTCGTGTTTGGATCCCTTATGGACTTCCAGCTGTAAAAAGTGCAAACACCTCCAAGTTGCCCAACATGCAGCTGTGCTGGTTGTTAAGAGCCCAAGAAGAAGTTGTGAGATTTTCAGTTTGCAGTTATATGTGTCTGTATCTGTAATACAGAGGAGTGTTGGTCAGGTAATGGTCAGTGTAATGGTCAGTGTAATGGTCAGTGTAATGGTCAGTGTAATGGTCAGTGTATAGTCAGTGTAATGGTCAGTGTAATGGTCAGTGTAATGGTCAGTGTAATGGTCAGTGTATGGTCAGTGTAATGGTCAGTGTAATGGTCAGTGTAATGGTCAGTGTAATGTCAGTGTATAGTCAGTGTAATGGTCAGTGTAATGGTCAGTGTAATGGTCAGTGTAATGGTCAGTGTATGGTCAGTGTAATGGTCAGTGTAATGGTCAGTGTATGGTCAGTGTAATGGTCAGTGTAATGGTCAGTGTAATGGTCAGTGTATGGTCAGTGTATAGTCAGTGTAATGGTCAGTGTAATGGTCAGTGTAATGGTCAGTGTAATGGTCATGTATGGTCAGTGTAATGGTCAGTGTAATGGTCAGTGTATGGTCAGTGAGCCCAAAGCATCATCCCTACCATGCCGTGCTCCTGCTGATGAAATGGTTTCTTTACTTTGGTCTCATTTCACCCTGCGGTCATTTTCTCCTTCAACCCTTCCAGACGTACTTGCTAAGTGTTTTTCATGAACTTTGACCTTTAACCTGGCAGCTAAGGCCTGTAAAGTCTGAGCTCTTGGTTTTCTCTGAACATTGATCCGATATCAGGAAGATTTTTCTCCTGGGTTTTATGGTTTATGTTGGGTGTGGGCCTTAATCATATTGATCATCAATTATCGTGACACATTTCTAAGAATTTTAATTTATTGTCACAATAAATTCCACTTGATGCTAAAACTGTCCCCACTGTTGGGACTGTTAGTTTTATATTTTTGTTCACTGTCGGTTCGATAACAGCATCAAAAATATCGACAGGCAGATTAACTGGACATGTTTCTGATGTATTAGGAATAACTAATAACTTCTTGTTATCACTTTTATCAAACTGTACCACAGAATATCGTGATAAAACTTTAAGTCCATATCTAGTTCATCGGTAGTTTCTGATTATTTTATGTTTTTGGTTTTGTTTCCCATTTTGTTTTGGGTTTTTTACGTCTTCGGGTAAAAGTGATGAGCAGCACATCTTCTCTAGAGCTGTCACATCTCATCTGACTTCCTGCCATCCGTTGCCACGGTTACGGCTCATGCTGTGAAAGCGTGGGTGCGGATTGAGCCCTCACCATGTTGGAGACGCCGCGGACGGTCTCGGGGTTCAGCATGACGATCTCCGTGGTAACGTGTCCCTCCACGGCCTCCGTCATGTTCTCCACTGTGCAGTTGATGGCCGGGTCTTTGATCTTGAACCAGTTGTCGGCGTACCAGCCAATCAGAAACCAGACGTGCTTCTTCCCGTACAGCTTCTCCTTGAACACCTGCAGCAGGGGGTGGAGGGGGGGGGGAGGAGGGAGACGTGTCAGTCCTGGAGACGGCGAGCCAGACGTGGAGGACAGGGAGGAAACACACCGACCTCACAGAACACCTTCCTGGCCTCGGTTTCATAAAACAGCCCCACAATGATCCTGGCATCCTGGCGCTGCATCAAATTAGCAGAAAGTATTGCTTAGTTACATCAGCAGCATGAATTTGACTTCACAATATCGCAGCTTGATGTGGCAGCACAATGTGCCAAAGTCCCGCTGCTTGACAGGATGGCACATATTGCTGTTCAGGAGTTGATAATTAGTGTGGCGCATTAATTTCCTCCATCAAGTCGCCTCTATGCTAATGGCGCCGTGTGCAGCTGTGAGGCGGAGGAGGAAGGAGACGTCCAGCAGCCGAGGTGAATTTTTAATCAAAGCACCTTGAGGTTCTTGACAGCGACAGCCGGGTCGGTGAGGAAGCTCTGACGAACGCTGATCTCGATGCCTGCCTCCTTCACCCTCTGCTCCAGATCATCCAGAGTCTGGCAGATGAAAGGAAGGACGGGGGGGGGGGGGGGGGGGGGGGGGCAGAGAGACACGCAGAGAGGTGACAGGTTGAAAGACAAAAGCAAGTCCGACGGGGAAAACAAAACTAATAACAGCACCTGGAGTGTATATTGGATATATAGAGCAGGGGGATGAGTGTGTGTGAGATAAACAAGAGAAGCAGGGAGGATTTTTTTTAGACATCAGCTGTAAATGAGAAAAGTAGAAGGCGAGACGAGAGAGGACAGAGCAGAATCATTAACTTCCATTACAGGAAACGGGCCAGGTGCCGCGGCATCGACCGCCGCTCCTGAGGAGGATGTATTGCTTGATCAATATTTCTCACAACCAATACACCGAAAAAAATCCCTCATCAGTCAGCAGCAGAGATTGACTGCAGCCAGAGAACACAAAAAGAGCTAATAAACAAACACCGAGAGGTGGGAGGACAATCAGGAAACCAAAGACTGCAGTGATAAAACAAAGAGCCGGGGTGAAAACAGGGGCAGGGGGGGCTGGGGGGGGCAGTCACTGACCGAGGTGAAGACTTCTGTGGTCTGCTGGATGGTGGCGATACGTGACCAGTTCCACTTCTTGAAGAGCCGCACCCTGGTGGGGTTATGGAGGGTGGCGGACGGGTGGGTGCGGAAGAAGGTGGGGAAGCGCTGACGGTTGGACAGCGCTGGAGAGCTGGAGCCGTAGGACAGCTGGGGACAGAGGAGAGAGGAGGACAGAGAGGACAGAAGTGACAGGGGTAGAGGGGGAGAAAGGACAGAGGACGGGGGACAGGGGGAGAGAGGAGGAAAGGGGGGGGAGAGAAATTAGCAAAGTGCATCTGTGTGAGAAGCCCAAACTCTCAAAAGAGGAAACATTCTCATTATGGATGCAAGAATAAAAGCACACAAAGTGAGTTTTTGGACTCGGCTCACATCGTTTCTCTGTCTGATCCTGGTATGGTCCCGCCATCTTTGTTTCTATATCAACTGAATATGAAGACAGGAAATGGAACTGGTGTCTAAAACTGACTTCAAAATAAGAGCTTGACTGTAAAGGTCTAATTGCTTTAATTCTTGACAGTCGAACTTCTGTCAAACTTTATTGAAGTGAAAGTTCAGAAACGGTGACAGCTGATGTGAGTTTCACACATGTCCATCACTCCGGTTTACATCAGACCTCAATCGACTCACACTTCACTACTTTTCTGTTCGACTCCCAATTATTCACAGAAAGTCTACTAATTCACAGATTGTTTCATAGAGCATATCTAACACATTAAAAAGAAGCTGAAATATCTAGACGTGATGCTAATAGACACAGTGGCCAATCCAGAAAGAGCATTTATTATTCTCGGTGTTGATTGGCTGAGCCCACAAAAGACAAATTTTAGTCTGCGCAGCAGTGATAGGATTGTTTCCACTGCATAATATTGACATATTTGGTGTTTGAATGGTTAAAATCAGCAGTAATATTTAATACTTTTCTCAGCGATCCCTGGAGTTTAAGATCCGCTGGTTATTAGAACCACTCATTCAAAAAAAGCTTTTTTATTTATTTTTGTTCACAAACCTGTCAGTTGTGATTTCTTCATTAATAGAGGGAAGATTTGGCGAAAGTGATTTTATAAAATCCACATCATCTCTTCCAGCCCTGTGTCAGAGGGTGAACTTATTTTTTTATATACTCTCAACCATTTAACCAGTTTTTGCACAACTGTTGTATTGTGATGAAATTTAAAAGTGAAATGAACCACAAACATCTCAGTCTGGACGTTTATATTGTCGCATTTCCTCTGCAGTCGCCTCAGAAACACCTCACCATCTCTTCTTCCTCTTTTTAACATCTCTCAATTTAATAAAATGTGTCAACAAAGTCTGTTACTGTGATTAAAAACCAAACATTTCCTGCAGGATTTCTCATGCTGATGCCACCATGAAACCGAGACGGTACTTCGGTTCATTGGAGAGAAATGAAGAGCTGATCCGGTTCTTCCTGCTGCCCGGCGCCGCCGTCCGGAAACCTGCAGAGGTTTTAAGGATCAGAGGCGAGGAGAGACGCCACGACGGTCCTCCCATCAAACACTTCCACAGCAACGACTGGAGATAAAATCCTTGACAGGTCTTTCTTTAAGACGCACAACCTGCCGTTCAGGGAGCCATTAGGGAGCGAAACGGCTGCAGCCCCATTACCCAACACCCACTGGGTTTTAACCACCGGCAGCCAGAGGGCCGCACTGATGGATGCCACATGTCCGGGACAATGTGGGCTCCCCATAGAAACAAACCCCGCAGGCAGAGGCAGGTAATGGAGGAATCGATACGGAGAAAGGATGAAATTAAGGCAGAAACAACAGATGTGGAGGAAGAAGAAGAGAAACATCAGAAGAGAACGACTTCAGAGAAAAACATACGGCAAAAACCACCCAGCGTGTAATGCTGTTGAAATTACACCTCCACAAACAAATAAGGATGATTATTGCCCACTTAAATGTTTAATCGATGGAAGATTCATATTTATAAAACCTCCGAAGCACAGAGGAAAGCCTGCTTTATGTTCCTCATGTTTTAATAATCTACAGTCAGAGAAGCACATCTTTACAGAATAAAACCCTAGAAATGCAGCAGCCCAGCCAGATTTCACATGTTTTATTGGATTTAATCTACTTGCTAACAGAAATCATAGCTGCTCTGCTGCTTTTCTAACTGCGGCTCATTCTGAGCATCATCAGGAATCCAACACAAACCAATGCAAGTGAGCAGAACCAAAAGAACTGAAATATTCACATTAGTATGAAAATAAACAGTAAAAATATGACATTTTATCAGGTATTTGATGGATGGATGGATGGATGGATGGATGGATGGACGTTGCTATGGTTTCTCAGGTAAACTGTTCAATATTTTTCTGTTTATTTGTAAAATGAAACCGTTTAACATAAATCCCCAGGTCAAGATTCAAAACCCCCAACCTTCTTGTTGCTAGGCAACAGCGCCAGCATCACTCCACTGTGCAACCCCCCCTTTTTGTTTTACACCTACACATTTTTAAAAACTCAGTCTTCTCCTCCGATCCAAGACAAAGCCGCAGCCAAACTGATCCAGAGGTCAAAGTTCAGAGAGATGCGAGAGCTGCTGAGTCTTTGCCCTCCAGTCAGACAACTTACAGATCCTAAAGCAGCAACCTGAGGAGATGAAGACCGAGGAGAGAAATGTCGGCACAACTCATCCGGGGTTCTGTCAGGTCTTCATAAATTAGTCTGAGTTTCAGCAGCGGATGACTCAGGAGAATATTAAAGTCATTATGATGAATTATCTGGAGTGTTAAAGCTGCTGACTGGCTCTGGGTTCACATCCCACATAAATCACAAAAAAGATCAAACTACCGCAGGAGCTGGAGAGGAAATATGTTCCAGTCGCTTTAAAGTCACTCTGCTGCTCATTTAGGGCTGAACCGGGAAGAGCAGAACTATTTCATTTGTATCAAACCCGAAATAACCGAGTTTAAGCTTCCTGATGGCAACATTTCAATAAGGAGGCACAAATAAAGCAGCAGCAGAAAAACTGCAACAAACGAGAAAAGATGCAAGAGATCCTCAGATCTCTGAGGATCCGGCTCCTTCCAGGAACAGGGAGGAACGGGATGGCGCTGACGGCCTCTGTGATCCGGACCGGGCCGCCGCAGGCAGAGATAACAGCGTGGCGGCTGGGAGGTTAAACCAGCAGAGGCCTGTAGTAAAGACAGACGGATTCCTTTCGTCTGCGGGGAGAATCTGCCGCTGGAGCCGAGACGGAAATGAAGACGGGTGAAAGAAAGAGAGGCGGCGGGGGAGGGAGGGACAGGGGCAAAGAAATGAGAGAGAGGCTGACAAAGAGAAGACCAGCTCCAGGCAGCGACAAACCGACAAAGAAAAGGAGGGAAGAGAGCAAGGCAGGAAGTGGAAAGAGTTTTTAATGATGAGGAAACAGAGAAAGACCAGAAACAAGAAGGAGGGCAGAAGCCAAGCTCTTGAGCTGATTGTTCTCACTGACTAATCTGTGGATGAAACGTCAATTATGGGACAAAGATAACGAGCCGAGCGCCGCGGAAAGAAGCGAGCTGAAGCTCAGAGACGCTGCAGATCTCCAGATCTGAGGGGAAACAAGCAGCTCTTGTGTTGTTGGAGGCTAAACGATGAGTTCTGTCCCGGACAGAAGAGCCGCTGCGCTGCAGTCAGACACATGTTTTAATCAATGGAACAGCCAGGGCATCGATTGGTGGATTTAAGAGCAATTAGTGGAAAACAAACGAAAAGCCGAGTTTCACATCGTGGAGGATTTTATGGTTGAATCCTGAAATTGAGCAAAAAATCCTTCAAGTTGAAACTTTATATCTTTATTTACTCCGAGGTGAAATGAATTCATATGTGAATGTCGTCACTGAGCCTGAAGGATCTCCAGCAGCTGCTTCCATCGGCCACTAAGCTGCACAATTTAAAAATAATTTCACTCATTAGAAACACGGCAGTTTGTTAAAAATCTTGTTTGTCTATAAAAGGCTTTGGCTCTACAGGATGAGGTTCGTCTACAGCTGCTTGGTTTATGTCGCAAAACTGCAATAGAAACTTTTTTCACATCACAAGAGTCACATGATGAACAACTGGAAGTTGTTGCTGGGGAAACCTGCATGGCGTCACCAGCTCTGCTGATCCACCTCCTTTGCTTTTGCCGCTCCTCTTTCAACCTCTGTCTGTATGATTAGAACGATGTTGGAGTAGGGGATGTGATGCTAGAAGCAATACTTTGCTGCAGCATTTATGCATCATAACTGTCTGAAAGTTAAAAAGTCTAAATCCCTCCGGCTGCACAGAACCAGAACCAGAACCAGAGGGAAAAACGGCCCAAAAAAAACTATTCAAGCAAAAAATTAACATAAAAATTTCCGATGGGCTCAACATGAAGCTGCTCCAAGTAGCTGCCACCATGAGCGGCGCCGTCCTGCAGAATAAATCTGGTACCAGCTCTGAACCAGAACCAGGCTCAGCTTTTACTAAACACAGATTTCATTTATTTATTCATACGGATTTATTTTCTCTGGACTGTTTTAACCACATATTTGTTTTTGCTTCCACATTTGGATTATTTATATTTTGTTTTTCTTTATTTTACAAAATGTGCTTTAAGGCTAACGTTGCCTTAGGTTTTATTATTTTTAATTATCACGTATTAGTGTCAACTTTCAAATTAAGTCAATGTATTAGTATTACAATTTAGCAAATTTAAATTACCACATGTTTAAGAAAGAACTCTGATGGTGATGATGAAATTTCAATTTAATTTTTTTTTTTAAAAACATCCAAAGAACCGAAAAACCAGAGAAAACTAAACAGACAGACGACTGGAACCAGCTGTGAGAAAGAAAACAAGCAAAATGAAGAACCCTAACAATAATAAAAACAATAATAATACTAATAATAATAATTATAATAATATATAATTACTATATTATTATTATTATTATAATTATTATTATTATATTATTATTATTGTAATAATAATATCCAATTATTATTACAATTATTATTGTAATAATAATAATAAGCCAAGCAGAGACCAACACTGATCAAAAGAAATAAGTTCAAATAAAAAAAAAAACTTCAGGATAAATGAAGAAACTAAAGCGATGAAGATTTACGGCAAGACCATCACAGCAATACTAATAAACTGGATATGGCAAGACCTGTTGAGCAACAATGAACATAGGAACTAAGTGGAATATGGCAAGACATAAAGTATTTAATACTTCCATAAACAACAACAGATTCTTTGGGATTATTAACGTTAACAGAGAGAAACATTAACAGAGAGCTTAACATAAAATATTTATTTTATGAATAAAATAAATCAGAACAAATAAAAAATGGTGCAAAACTATAAGGTTCATATTAATAGTCATACAGCCTGAAGCATAAACTGGTATAACTTTACCAGAGTGACATTTACATTTACTGTCATTTCAACACACAGCGACAGTTTACTGGATAAACTGAGAGTTTTATACTGGTCCAGTTTGGTCCCAGTGTGGAGCAGCCTGGGCTGGAAACATGACCAGCTTTATGAATAAAGTTATCATTTATTACATGTCAGCATCTAAAAGGGTCAGAGGTCACGTGGGGTTATGAGGATGTGACGTCTAAAACAGACGGGTCAAAATTTAAACAACAGTTTATGTTTCTTCCATTTTCTGCCCCGACGACGAGGGCAGAAAAATCCAGATGGACTGCAGGAACCAGGGGTGATTCCTGGAGGCTTTTATTACCCGACCTGCTGCAGGGCGGAGGCTTTTATTACACCGACCTGCTGCAGGGCGGAGGCTTTTATTACCCCGACCTGCTGCAGGGCGGAGGCTTTTATTACCCCGACCTGCTGCAGGGCGGAGGCTTTTATTACCCCGACCTGCTGCAGGGCGGAGGATTTTATTACACCGACCTGCTGCAGGGCGGAGGATTTTATTACCCCAACCTGCTGCAGGGCGGAGGCTTTTATTACCCCGACCTGCTGCAGGGCGGAGGCTTTTATTACACCGACCTGCTGCAGGGCGGAGGCTTTTATTACACCGACCTGCTGCAGGGCGGAGGCTTTTATTACACCGACCTGCTGCAGGGCGGAGGCTTTTATTACCCCGACCTGCTGCAGGGCGGAGGCTTTTATTACACCGACCTGCTGCAGGGCGGAGGCTTTTATTACCCCGACCTGCTGCAGGGCGGAGGCTTTTATTACACCGACCTGCTGCAGGGCGGAGGCTTTTATCACCCCGACCTGCTGCAGGGCGGAGGCTTTTATTACACCGACCTACTGCAGGGCGGAGGCTTTTATTACACCGACCTGCTGCAGGGCGGAGGCTTTTATTACACCGACCTGCTGCAGGGCGGAGGCTTTTATTACACCGACCTGCTGCAGGGCGGAGGCTTTTATCACCCCGACCTGCTGCAGGGCGGAGGCTTTTATTACCCCGACCTGCTGCAGGGCGGAGGCTTTTATTACCCCGACCTGCTGTAGGGTGGAGGCTTTTATTACCCCGACCTGCTGCAGGGCGGAGGCTTTTATTACCCCGACCTGCTGTAGGGTGGAGGCTTATTATAACTTGTCTCTGCGTTTCAACTGATTTTTTGCGGTTCACAGTTGCCACTCCGCTGTAATCTGGGATTTGATGAAAAGTCTTTAAAATCTGTTCCAGTAAAAACTTTAAAAACTCTGCAGTAAATTTACTTGAACTATAAAACGTATCTGCCGTGACATGATGACTGGTTACAGTTTTATTACTGGTTAAAATCGTAACAGCAGCTGCTCTTCCACACATTCAGGTCCTGAAAGGACCAAATGGTGGAAACAGGCAGCAAACAGACAGAATAAAGTCTAAAGTTCCTGGGAAAAAGTCTGAAGGAAGAAACTTTATAACAACCTTTCAGCGCTGAAGGAGATGCCAGGAAAATGTGTTTCTGTACCATTAAGGCAAACATGAGCAGCTTCTGAATATCTACTGGGAGTTTTAACTGGGCTCAGATGACTGGACTGGATAACCTGACGTCTGCTGTGAAGCACGATGGAGGATCTGTGATGCTGTGGCATCAGGAGAACTTTGATGTTTCACATCTACACCTGATCAGAGGTTTAGAGGTTTGATAAAAAATATGAGCAGATCAACACAATCAATCATTTTTCCATATAAATAATAAAAAATAAATTTATTTCCCACTCAGCTAAACCCAAACCGCAGCACTTTAACTAGAGCTGGACAACATGGCGTAAAAGTAAAATCTAATTTTTATTCATACCGAATTAATTTTAAAAACTGGATTTTATTTCTAACATTCTTTCTTTGAGCTGAATTCAAAGTAAACTGAAGCTGTAAAACGGTTTGTCAGACAAGATGGCGGCTCTTTGTGCTCACATCCCTCTGACCTCTGACCTCTAGAGCCTTAAACACAGTTTTACAAAAATAAAATATCCCAAAACTGAAAAAGTCATAATTTATCAGCCAGCCCTCCTGCCTGGACTGCAGGTCTGTTTCCGGATGATCAGCAGAACCGCAGAACCGCAGAACCACAGAACCACAGAACCGCATAACCCAGAATCCCAGAACCACAAAACCACAGAACCCCAGAACCACAGAACCCCAGAACCACAGAACCACGAACCCAGAACCACAGAACCGCATAACCCCAGAATCCAGAACCCAAACCACAGAACCCCAAACCACAGAACCCCAGAACCACAGAACCCCAGAACCACAGAACCGCATAACCCCAGAATCCCAGAACCCCAGAACCACAGAACCGCATAACCCCAGAATCCCAGAACCCCAGAACCACAGAACCCCAGAACCACAGAACCCCAGAACCACAGAACCACAGAACCACAGAACCCCAGAACCCAGAACCCAGAACCCCAGAATCCCAGAACCACAAACCACAGAACCCCAGAACCACAGAACCCAGAACCCCAGAACCCAGAACCCCAGAACCACAGAACCCCAGAACCACAGAACCACAGAACCACAGAACCCCAGAACCACAGAACCCCAGAACCACAGAACCACAGAACCCCAGAACCACAGAATCCCAGAACCCCAGAACCCCAGGACCACAGAACCACAGAAGCGCAGAGCCGCTCACCACGATGAGGTTCCACATGCGGGCGGCTTCGGCCACCAGCGTGGAGACGCCGCTGCAGCCGGGCATCAGGACGATCTTGATGGGCTCGGTGTAGAGCAGGTCGTACAGCAGCTTGGTGGCCTCCCCCGGGTCACACTGCAAGGACAGAACAAACGCATTTAGATCAGGACCAGGAATAGATGGACAAGAGAAAAGATAAGACTGACGGGGAGATGGGAGAGAGTGATAAAAGGAGAAACAAAGAGGCAGAATGAGGAATGAGAGGGTGAAGATAAAGGGAGCTGGCAGCTGCCTTAAAAACAGCGACATCACAAGTGGAAGCAAAACTCTGGAAATAGAAGAAAAAGATACAAGACTCACAAACAAGGTGATAAAAATGTAAAAATAAGAAAAACGAGCGTCACATGTTCTTCCTGACAGCAACAATCTTTAATTAAATCCCCCGTCTGACTCCAGATCAGCACACAGAGAGGCAGCCGGCAGACAGAGGCGACCCGATGGGGCGGCGCCGGCCGTCACACATGAAGTCCATGAAGTCGTTTACGACACATCCAGGAAAAGGAAACGTCCCGTCGATCCATCAGCCACGGCAGACAATCAGAGGAACGCTGCGCAAAATCCACTTCAGAGGGACGGCACGTCCACTCACATGACGTCTGAGGCAGAAACGGCCCCTGGACGGCCCCCAGGGGCCCTCAGGGGCCCCCGGGCCCCGCGGTTAGCAGCAGGGGGCCTGAGCGGAGTGTGTGGGTTTGGTATTCAGCGGCTGGTCGTTCATTAACTCTCAGGCTGCGTCTCGTCGCAGACAGAGTCAAGGAGCCGACAAGCTATTAGATCATTCTGAGCTCCATTACAGAGAATCAGCTCCCAATTTAAAACTCATCTCTCTTCAGCTCTACCATTTACACAAAATTCAATAAAACACAAGAATTATGACAATAAATTGAGAAACCCGTCCGCTGGATCCAGATGTTCCCCGTTAGCTTTTAATCAGACCGGGTCAGGATTCATACTGGAACTGTCCACAAGGAATATTCTTCATAATTTCAACCATCATTCAGTTCTGTGGATACTTTTGCGTGGCTGTGCTGAGTTTGAGCCGCATCGCCTCCGGACCAGAGGACATTCACCTGACAGCGGATCACTGCAGCTGCTCGTTGTCCACAAAATCCTTATTTGTTGAGAGAAAGCAGGAGCTGATTGGAAGTGGAGTCGTGACTGTGAATCTGATGAGCGTTTGGACGATGGAGCGAACGGCGGCGTGGAGGACCCGACGGCTCCCAGAGGGGAAGCCGAAACATCTGCGCGATCTGGCGATGAGCACAAGTGGCCGCAGTGATCAGCCCGAATTCATGTCTGTAAATGGTGAGCTGTGATTACGCATGGAAGAGCTGGAGTTCATCAGCACACATGGGCCTGAAGGAGCCGCTTCACGACGCTTCGATGACTCTCAGCAAAAACTCAGCAGTTATCAGTGAAGTCATGAAAAATCATTTCTCTGCTGTAGGAAGGCAGCTGGCGCACGTTTCACTGGAGAGCAAATCACATCGATTTGTTTCAATCATCAGATATAAAGCTGCAGTTCTCACGTCTTGCATTGAAAAAGTTTCGTTTTAAATAAGCTACATTTAATAGTGCAGCCCATTTAAAACAGGTCAAGTCCTGAACATCTAAATGAATCAAACGAAACATAAACGCACCAAAAAATCTGGAACAAATTTCCAGAAAACTGCAAAACAGCTGAAACACTGAGTTCCTTTAAATCCAGACTAATCTGTTCAGAGCTGCTTTGGAAACATAATAAATGAAACATTAATCAACATTTTGATGCCTAATGATGGCACTGGGTAAAATGTAATGTTTTAATTGTTTATGACTTTGTATTTTTGTCTCTGAAGTATGCCAAAAAAATTACATTTATTAGATTGTAAACAATGGCAGCATTTAAGAAAATGAAGCAGGAAAAGAGAAACTTTAGAGAAAATGTAGATAGAAGGCGATGACAGCAGAACCAGATCTGGGTTTTCTGTTCGGTCTGATCCATCCGCGTCTCAACATCCTCCAGCCTCCCTCAGAGGAGACGCAGATTTACGTTTCAGTTTCAGGTAAACGTGACAGTCATCTCCATAACGATGACATGAGACGCCATGTTTTTTAAAGATGGATCCCAGAGGGTCCAGAAACAGGAAGTGATGTTAGAGGAAGAGGCTTCCTCCGAATCGGACAGAAAAGTTTTTTATCTGGAAGATTCAAACATGTTGGAGCTCCAGCAGAGACACACAGATGTTCTGATCTGAGCATTAATGAAACCACTTCATGCTCCAAACATCTGCCTGGGATGAGCTGGGCTTTCTGCAGCAGCTGCTCTGCATGACTCCATGAACCTGCGCACGGCCAACATGTCTGACAACATTCTCATTCAAATTTCTCATCTTTTCGCTGGATGTTTTCCCGATGAGTTCAACAAAGCTTTTCATTTTTCCCTTAAAGTGAAAGTAATCCCTCTGTGACTGATGATCTGATCTCAGCGTAAATATGCTGCTGACCTTCACCGTCCGCCTGCAGCTGCACATAAACCGAGTTGGGACTCAAGACGCTGCACATGTTCAGGAAAACGTCAGGAAATCATCGGCGGTTAATTCAAACGTTTACTTGTGTGAACACGCTCATTCCAGTTAGCATCATCATTTTGTACCAAATCTTTGTTTTAGATCCACCGTGTCATCCTGGATGATGGAGCAGGTTCTGGTTCTGCTGGAGGTTTCTTCCTGTTAAACGGGAGTTTAACATGCATGCTGGATGTGAGGCATTACTGTAAAGTTAAGCTACGTTCTCAGCAGGAGGAGTGAAAGCTGCAGGCCGATGACTCCATTACAGAAAACGCTTTTAATTTTAATAAACTGATTGAGAATCATTTAGTGTCTGACTGGATTAAAAAGACTTCCTTTTTGTTTCAAAGTGACATTTGCTGTAAGTTACATGAATAAACCGAACTGATGTCTGAAAGTGAGATGTGTCGTTTCCTTTTCCTCCATTTGAACAGTTTAAAGAGGAGGTTAAATATTCACAGGTTGGTTTAGTTTGATGTTTAAAGTGAGTTCATTCCTCCATTTGGAGCAAACGTAGCTTAGCTCTCTGCTGCAGGTCAGAGCCGAGTTTCAGGACCCGACTGTAAATACTGTCTGGGTGGAAGTTAAGGCATCTCTGTTCTAGCTTAGCAACTAGCAGAGAAAGTTTCCTCCTGATGAGCAGCAGATGGCAGGAGGAGACACTTTTAAAGCCGCTTCACTTCCCACCAATCCTCACAATCTGAATCCTTTAACTGATTAGTTCAGTTGTGAAACTTGTGAGTCTATATTTAATCGCGGGCTGAGCTGTTTTTAATCACTCGGATAAAAGCATTAATATTAATAAGGATGTTTATGTAAAGTCAGAGCGGAGAGCTTCTCTCAGTCAATCAGCGCTGCGGCTGATTCCACTGATTTTCCCGTCTCCTCGTCCGACTTTCCTAAGTGAAAGCAGCAGGAAGCCGCCTGCAGCCCGGCCCGGTCCGGCCCTCACACAGTTCGGTTCCTCGGAAGCATCGTGTTCATGCAGATCGACTCGGAGAGCTTTCTAAACACTCCGATTCCCAGAGGTTGTTTGCGTTGTGCGGGCCGGCTGCATGCTGAGGACCAGCTCGTTAGTTTTCTGCTGTTTCAGAGTCTTAACTTCACTCTGATGAGCGGCACTTCAGCACCCGCACCAATTATCTTCAAATTATTTCATCAATCCATCACCACCGTAGCAGATTACAGGTTTTAATAGCAGCTTGTTTTAATCAGCATTCCAAATGACTCGCTGATTATAACATGGAGAAATGAGAATTTAATCAAGAAGTGCAGCTTCTGGTCCTGTAGAGGTTATTAAAACATCCAAACCAAGACAAACAGCCATTAGCCCTCCACATGTTTAGTCAAGACAATTTTCCTGCGTAAAAAACACATTAACTGCAGACTATTTACATGGAACTGAGCAACACGCTCGGCTGCAGAGCTCCAATTTCAAAAAAAGGGTCATTACAGCTGAATGTTTGCAGGGAAAACATAATGACTCACATTAGTCAGAAGAAGCATTTTACTGGGTGGCAAACCCAATAAGCAGCGAGCGCATTTCTCCTTAAAAGGCTTTAAAACGCCTCGGTCATCAGGCCCAAAACAAATGCTAAACAACGGGACGCAGAGAGGAGACGGCCCAAGGTCAAAGGTGAAGGTCAGGCCTGGCAGATGACCCCCATCGGGCCCTGCTGATCCGACAAACACCTCCAACCGGACAGACACAGAATCTGGGATAATCAGGATGGGAATGTTCAAGTCTGTTCCAGATGAGCCTCAGAACCTGAACGACTTCCAGCTGAAGGTGATGAAACACTTCACACCTGAGCAACAAAATCCTTTTAAAACGTTATGACCTGCAGAACCACAGAGAGGACGGCCCAGTGCTGGTGTCCAGCATATTAGAGGAAAGGTAAGTGGAAGGAAAAAGTGTGGCAGAAAAAGAAACACAACCGTTATCAGTAACTGCATGGTGACATTGAGACGACATCTAAGCGCCGTCCTGCTTTTCCAGTGATGCTGCAGTGATGACAGTTTGACATCTGTGATGAAAACGAAGCCGACTGGAGAATCCGGCGGTTCAGAGCTTCACTCCCTCTGATAGCTTTCTGTCTCTTTTCCTCCTGGAAATTTTAATTGTCAATATTGTGTTTGTAGCATATTAAAGCTAACAAAGCTCTGTAGCGCCCCCTGTAGGTTGGTATTCACTGCAACAGGAAACCTGTGGCGAGAGCTGAATGTAGGACCTGAACCTGAACTGCAGGGCTGCTGGTAATTGTCCCGGCATCGATTTGGCCAAAATTAATAATCAATGTTTTCGAATCAAATGTTGGATTTTTCATTTTTCTCCAGCGGGATGTTAAAATATGGATTCATCTGAAGTGTTTTTAATAAACGTGGCCTGAGGTAACGGCGCCTCCCTGATGACTAACGGCGCCGCGGAGCCTGAAGCGGCTCGCCGCTCCGTCCTCACGCGGCTCCCGGGGGTCTTCAGCGGTTCCACTTCCAGCCCAGCCGGGCCGCCGGCAGCACCTGATGCCGTCCGTGTTCATGCAGCCTGATGCAGCCAATCAGGAGCCGTTCCAACCACATCAGAGCAGCCGCGTCTTTTCATCCATCCAGGCTGGAACCGTCACACCGTTTTAACCTACTACAGCTTTCTAGAGTCAGAAAGCCATAAGTCTGTGATCCTGCCGGGTTTTCCAGCAGGACCAGGTCCACAGGTTCTGGAAAACCTTCCCAAACCTCCAGCCTCATCTCTGTTCAGTGCTGAGGTGAATATCCTGCCCCATTGCAACCAGTTTAAATAAATTCCTCTGGTTCATTTAAGGGTCGTCTCAGACATGCCTGGTAAAATCAGCCTCTTGTTCCAGAAGCTCTGGACCTTCAGCTGTTGAGAGATGATCATTTCCTGGAGAAGTGAACTCTGGGTAAAATCTGACCCATCGATTCAAACCTCAACAATCGTTAAAGTTTGGCTGTGACGTTTGTAATGCACCAGTTCCACCATTAAAATAAGCTATGAAATTTACTGGATATCAGACTGACTGAACCCTGTGAGGATTAGAGCTGAAACCTCCAACAATAAAATGTCTTAAACATTCCTGTCCTGTCGCTCATTTGGAGGCGTGACTTTCTTCACTTCCTCTGCTGAATTTGCTAAAGTACAAAACTATATCGGCAGATTATGATTTAAAATCAGAACAGAAACATCATCATCATTCACAAATCAAGCTCAATGGGAGAAATCCCACATGTAGAGCTGAAGGGAAATGAGAATCAAGCAGAACTGCATAGAAAGCTAAAGGCTGTGAGAACTTCCTAAGGAGATTTTACCCAAACATGAACAGCAGCCATTGTATTTATATGAGCCTGGAAATCCACACTGATTCCAAACTTGGACATTTAATTTGTGGTCGATTCTGGTTTACGTCCCAACAGTCTGAAACTTTCTCTAATTAAACTCACAATCCAATCAAACGACGAGACAGAGACGGAGACAGGAAGGAGTCCTGATTCAGGGGCCACGGGTCCTTGGGGTCAGGGGGCCCCAGGCGATCTGTGTCACGGATGCTAAACAAAGAGTCGGACGTGAAGGAAGCACCTTGTTCCTCCATCTCTCTGCATCTAGACTGTCTCACTCATCATCACTGTTAATAATTGATCAAAGTTTGCAGTCTCCGCTTTGATATATCCATGGCAACGGCCCTGTGTGGAGAGCGAGCGAACGCAGCTTGTGTGTGTGTGTGTGTGTGTGTGTGTTGGGATCACAGAAGGCTGTAAATAGTCTGACGCTGTCACCAGAATAACCGTAGAAACGCGGCGCTCTGCTACCACAGGGTATCTGCATCCATTTAAGAGGACAGGCTGGGATTAAGCGTGAGCTTCATGAATATTGGATGATGTTGAACAAGCTCCACACTCTCGGCCTTTAATGGTCACAAAATACTCTGCGTGGGTGTGTTTTCCTTCACTCCTGTTTGCTAAAAACAAGCCAGACTCTAATGCGTCTTTCACACAGACAAAAAGGAGGAAGAAAAGTTTTTAACCCTTCAACGTGAAACCAGGTAAACACAGATATGTGGAGAGCTAATTAACCTAAAGGGTTCATTAAACAGGGAATCAGCTGCTTTCACTGGAAGCATCTTCTCTCCGATGTTTCAGGTCTTTCCTCTGTTCAGATTCATTCCTCCAGCCGCAGGCGGAGCAGCAGCCATGTTCCCCAATCCCCAGAAATCTCCACCACCTTTGTCTTTATTTTCATGGCAGCTCAATGTGAAGCAGCACATTTAATCAGAGGACACACACACTCACACACACACACACCACCACATTTCATCTGTTTAGCATTTGATTGGAAAGAACAAGGTGGAACAGGAAGCCGCGTCCTCCCAGCATCTCCTGTATGAATTTGCACACATATTGTCACAGAGCCGGATTCTTGTTTGTTAACGCCGTTCGCTTTGAGAGTGTTGCCATGCCAACCCTCCCGCTCTCCCTTTCACACACACACTAACACACACTCCTCTCCCTCCCTGCTCTGCTGTTTAACAGGATTCCAATGCAGAGCTGCGTGCACCAATCAGAAAAAAGCTCGTAGCAGATTTCTAACCAGCGCTGTTAACCGTTTGCTGCCTGGGCCTGCAGCTCTCCAGGCATCTGTCCCGCAGCATGATGGGTAACAAGCCTGGGCAGAGCGGCGTGGAGGGGGGTGGGGGGGCGGGGGGCATTAGGCTGCTTTTTAATGCAGCTGCTCTCATTCTGCTGCTCACAAAACGCCTCAAACTTTCAGGAAGAGCAGCACCGACGTCCAAACCCAGAGAGAATCGGGGGAAACGCCACCTGGGGTCGGATGCTTCATTTATAGGGGTTGATGATGGTGACATTTTTAAAATACCAACATGATTAATGATTGATGAGCAGCAAGCGGGAGGTGGGTTTGCTCAAACACAGCGATCCGGCCCAGCAGGGGGCGGCAGCAGGGGTCACCGTCTGAACTGCGACCTTTCAGGAGCCACCAGGGTTCCTGGACCTCCAGCTTCACATCCAATTCTTTTACAGATACAAATTTTAACATTCATAAATGGATTTGACACACATTTCAGTGTCACTTTCTTTTAATATTTGCACCACCTTTAATTTTTTTACACATATAAATGTTAAGGTTTTCCCCAAAACTGGAAATGGATTTAAGTTTAGACGTTTTCCATGAAGCTGCAGCAGTGAGCGTGTGCAGATGAGTCCAGCGGCTACAGACTCAACAAAACGCTACATGAACCGCTTCATAATTCTCACCGACTCGGCTGTGGGGAGCCGCTTGGCTTCAACCCACTTCCACCTCAGACACCACCAAGATGGCGCCTCAGGACGCACGTTTTGTAAAAGTGTAATAAGTCAAATATTAATAGAGTGAATCTGTATTTGGGATCCAGATGAACTGGATAAAAATGTGTTAAGATAGTCGTATAGTCAAGTTTTTGTAAATATGAATTTAAGACAGAAACAAATTTTGAATGGTTGCAAAATGTGTTGATTTAAATAAACACACTTTTTTTCTTACTCTGAGATCAGATATTTAGACATTTAAGGTCAAAAATTAGTGATTGTTTTATTTAAGAGAAAAATGTTAAGCTAAAAAAACAAGCTAACATGTTTTAGAGTTTGTGTGATTAAGAACTTGAACCAACAGAGTAGAAGGTTGTTTAAAACTATTATTGATTCACTATTGGCTCCAACCATTACAAACCTTATAAAATGTATTTGTCATTAATTGCTTCAATGAATACTTTTATTTTTTGGAAAGCTTCTTCCACACCGGACCGGATCAGGTGAAACATTTCAGACCATGAGACGTTTTAACGTGTAGAAACCCTGCAGGGAGCATCTCTCTCACAAACACAACTCCTACAAAACTGGACAAAACGTGCAAAAGGAGGCAGCGGGTCAGATGTCAGAGGGTCAGATGGCAGCGGGTCAGATGTCAGAGGGTCAGATGTCAGAGGGTCAGATGTCAGAGGGTCAGATGGCAGCGGGTCAGATGTCAGCGGGTCAGATGTCAGCGGGTCAGATGTCAGCGCGGGTCAGATGTCAGAGGGTCAGATGTCAGCGGGTCAGATGTCAGTCAGAGGAGAGCAGAGAGCCAACAGGCTGCAGCTCCCTCAGTGACAACACTCTCCTCTTAAGAGCAGCAGCTCCTCTGCTCTCCACTCACCATGCTGTCGTAGTGGATCAGCTCCAGCTCGTAGTCCGGCAGGATGTCGCTCCGGTTGTTCACCAGGTCCAGAGCCATCTGAGCGGACGGCATGCAGGCCTGGCCGCCCGGCCAGCCGCCGCTCATGGGGAACAGCGCCCCGATGTACAGCTTCTTCTTCCCTGCGGACGGATGAGGCCAGAGGAGAAGGAGGATGAGAGCGGAGCGGAGGAGCGCGGCAGGTCCGCGGGACGCGCGGCTCACACGGGGCGGCCATCGGGACGCCAGCAGCATGGTTCAAGGTGAGCCGAACCGAGCCGAGCCGAGCCGAGCCGCAGGTTAGGAGGCTTCAGAGCCGGATCTGGGTTCGGGGAGTCAACACGTGTCCGGAGGAGGACGGAGTTTGGCGGAATGACGCGCGGGCGGCTGAACGGTCCGATCCGGTCCGGTCCGGTCCGATCAGCTCACGGCTCTGCTGGGGGGAACATGGGGACGTTTCCCAGACAAAGTCAGACCCGGTTCATCCTGTTCGAGCTGAAAACAAAGCCCGGTTCTGGTTCTCATCTCTGGACGGTTCCGACTCCGCGCATCCTCAGACTCCGCTTCAAAAAAAAAAAAAAAAAAAAAAAAAAAACAGAAAAAGAAACGAAACGGAAAAAACGCGATCAGTGTTGAAAATAGAGCAGCGCGTTTTCCGTCCTCACGACTTTTTCTTTTTCTACGCAGAATGAAAAAAATGCTGCGATGCGAAGCGAAGCGCGGTTCGGACCGGGTTCGGAGCCGCGCAGAGGACGGCGGGTCGGGTCAGAGGAGCGCGGAGCGGCTGGAGCAAACAGATGGAGCGCGGAGCGGCGGAGGGACACACGTTTCACCCCCGGGTTTGTTTTTAACGCCGCCGTTTTCCAGGAGACGAAACCGGTTAACAGGCAGCAGGAAGAATCTGAGCTCTGCGACTGATCCACTGCAGCACCGGCTGGTGGAGAGAGAGGAGGGGGGGAGGGGGGGGGGGGGGGGAGGGGGGAGGGGGGAGGGGGGGAGGCTCTCTCTCTGATGAATTACTCACTTCAGGTTGTTTAAAGGTGATAGATTATCACATCATTTCCTGAGCTTTTAATGAAATGTCTGAAATCCTCCCATCAAAATGTTTTCCTGCTGGAGGCGTTTTGATTCTGACTGGATTGTTTTTTATGTTCTCAGTTAGCTTCATCTCTTCTAACAGCTCAGTTTCATTAATTATCTTTTGTTTTTATGCAGCATTTAATGTTCATTGTCTCTGTTTGGCCACTGGTGTAGAAATAAATCAGTCAATATTGGCAAGAAGAAACTTTTTTTTTGCTGGCAAAAATCAAATGAATGTAAGATTTTAGAAACTTCATAACAATTTTCATATCATCACATAATTACATTTATCGATATCCATTGACTTCACCATTTAGAGAACAAGCTGGAGTCACATGACTCTTCATGTTCCCTCCATGTTCCTTCATGTCTCTGGGATTTAGAGCTAAGAGAGCTTTTTGTTTTCAACTAAACTTTGTTTGCTTCTCTCAGCTGGAATCATAATTCACGTCAGATGAAAATGTATCTTCTCAAGTTAAATGTGGCGCATTTCTCCCTGTGCTAATTCCAAAGCGCGATGCTAATGCAGCTAAACATTGGAGGACAGAAATGATTCTATTTTTAAGGATCATTCCACATCAAATAAAGTTATTCTGACATTTTCAGCCCAGTGTCATCACTGGCAGACACCTGGACTTTGACTGGACCGTTGCAGCAGCTTTAGGTTCTGTTGGGATGTTTTTTCAGGTGAAGCTGCAGTGAAACACTGAACTTCCACGATGTGCCTGGTTCCTGAGTGATGCTTGATGCGTTTGGTTTTCCCAACATGGCGCTGAAACATCTCCAATGTTCCAGATGCTTCATTTGAGCTGCCATGTTGGTTTAAACAGATTTCATGACCTTTAACCTGCTGGCTGAGTCTGGTGGAGCTCGGAGGTTTTCAGTCATTTTTCTGTTAGTGTCATGTTCACTACTGTATATTTTGGAAATGGCTTTCAGCCGTTGGTTTCCTGGTCAGTGAGCAGCAGAAATCGTTTCCCTGTTTGCTCAGACAGAAATCAGCAGGAGGTCCCGACACCTGAACCCAGAGGAAACAAAGATTTATCCTTTTAGCTTCATGTTTATTTAAAACCGACTGCAGCCTGATGGTGTTTCTGGACATTTTGAAAATATTATTATTATTATTATTATTATTATTATTATTATTATTATTATTATTATTATTATTATTATTATTATTAAGAGGGTGGATCAAAGCTTCTACCTGAATAATGTGTAGTTGTGCCACTGACCACAGACAGAAACGTTAAGCACAGAGGCGCCAGCTGTGATTGGTCCTCGCGCTGTCAGGTTTAAATGCATAAACTATAAACTTATCTATTATAAACCTATTGTGTAGGAATAAATCTGCTCTGCTAGTGAAATGCTAAGACAAAAGAGATGCTTGCAGCCCGGCTTTAAAAAAAAGAATAAAAACAAAATTATTTTATTTTCCTAGAAACGTAAACAAGCAACTCTTAGCCTGGCGGCGGGGCTAGTAAAGCATGGCGGGCCGCCAGGCTTATAATACACTGGGGGAAACCCTGAAGACAGTAAATGACATTTAGTTATAGTTAAAAAAAATGTGTGATGCTCTTATTGATCAGGGGAAAAAATAGTAAAACCAACAATCCCAACAATATGCAATTTTCTAAAGAGCATCAATTGGATTTTATTGTGACAATGAAAATGAAATTGAAAAATGTATCATGATAAACGATTGGATGAAAGCCCTGCCCTTTGTGAGGTAATCAGCTGTGATTGGACGATTCTCTGGGCTGTTGGCAGCAGATGAACGTCAGTGTGAACAACTGGAGGAGTGTGTGTGACACCGGCTGAGAGGCCGGGAGGAGAGGAGCGGCGAGGAAGAGGGAATGTGGAGCCATGAATCCACGACGCCCCGCAGCCAGACACCAGCTGCCCGTTTGGAGCTTTATGGCACCTCATTATTTTTTCAGCAGCACTATGAGCCAAAACACACCTCCAGGCTGCACTTGACCAAAAAACAGAGTGATGGAGTCCTGCATGACATGAGCTATAATGCAACAGCCCTGCAACAAATGATCCTTCGTGAAGGTTTTGATGCCGGTGGAGGAGCCAGTTTCAGGGACGAAACTGTTTTCACTCTAAATGTGGAAATCTGAGGATTTTACTGAAAACCAGAGAATCATCTTTACAGCTTTGGCTGTTAAAGCTGCTGACATGCAAACATAGTTTGACTGAGTGAATGTTAGCGCCGGTGCTGCTTGAATCGATATGAAGCAACGAGCGGCTCTGATCCGTTAGCAGCTCCACTGGTTCACGTTTCAGCTCCACCTCGTTTCCATCAAACTCACAAAAATCAACACAAAAAAACAACATTTCAATCACCGTCTGCCCTCATCTCTGACTGCCAGGCGCGGCTCACATGTAGGCCAGGTTGGTGCTGATGAGCAGCAGGAACAGCAAGCTGGTCCCGGTCGGCACACACTCTGGATCCCTGACCCATAAACAGGTTCCGAACCGGCCCTTTAAATCTGAACCGTCACAGCTGCTTCACTCCTGCTCTGCTCTAAAATTAGCAGCTAGTTTGTCTTTAGACGAGACGAAGCTGCAGAGAATTCAGGTTTTGATTTGGAGACAAACTGCAGTTTTAATAAAGTGGTTCTGTTCAGGCTGCTGCCTTCAGGGGTCAGAGGTCACTATGCCACAGAAGAAACTGTCTCTCTGAACATTCCAGCTTCTCTCTGAACAAATTAACTACTGAAAAACACAGACATTAATTTCTGGTCTTATTAGAGATTTTGGGAGAATTTGAGGTAAAACGTTTGCTGTAGCTCTCCTCAACGAGCAGCGCTGACCTCTGCTGCAGCACCCGCTAGTTACAGACTGCTGCAGCACCCGCTAGTTACAGACTGCTGCAGCTACTGTTACAGAGTGCTGCAGCACCCGCTAGTTACAGACTGCTGCAGCTACTGTTACAGAGTGCTGCAGCACCCGCTAGTTACAGACTGCTGCAGCTACTGTTACAGAGTGCTGCAGCACCCGCTAGTTACAGACTGCTGCAGCTACTGTTACAGAGTGCTGCAGCACCCGCTAGTTACAGACTGCTGCAGCACCCGCTAGTTACAGACTGCTGCAGCTACTGTTACAGAGTGCTGCAGCACCCGCTAGTTACAGACTGCTGCAGCTACTGTTACAGAGTGCTGCAGCTACTGTTACAGACTGCTGCAGCTACTGTTACAGAGTGCTGCAGCTACAGTTACAGACTGCTGCAGCACAGGACAGCCGCTCTCCTGCGCTCTTCTCTCACTGAACGCTACAATGTCACCTGCAAACATCCTAATCCATCCAGACTCACTTCCAAATTTAGACGTTAATTTTCCCTTTAAGTTTCATTTTATTTCATCCCCATTTTAGCCAAGAAAAAATCCTGTTTTCTGCCAAACTGTTAATTCTGATATTTTTCTTAGATTCATAAGAAAATGAGTTAAATTATGTCTGAGTGATGTCAGAGGAGCATTTCTGTGAAAATGGTTCCGGTGGGAATAAAACTGAGCCAAAAAAGCAGCAAAAATACAAAAAATAAATGTTTAAAAAAGGTTGTAGAATTATGAGCACATCAGTTTATGTCTGCTGAAATGAGAAACATGAAGAAATGGAGCATTTTCTGACCTACATTAGAGTAAATGTGTCTTTGCAGCAGGAAGCTGAAGGCGCTTTGTGATGACTTCCTGGTTCAGAGGTTGATTAGCAGCTGATTTCCGGCTGGTGGTCCAGAACCGTCTGACCTCCTTTCCTCTTTACGAAGCTGAAATAAACTCCATAACAGACCCGATGATGATGCTGCTGCTGCTCTTTCTGCAGCTCCTCTAATTACAGCGAAGCTCCTTTTGTAAAATTACTTACTGCACCGATCGAGTCGACCATTATGACTCCAGTGTAAATTAAAAATTCTCCGTAGTTGAGCGGTGGAATGGGGTCATTATGTAACCCTGGTTCATTACCCGGGTCTCATTATGTGGATGTGTAGCAGAGAGTCAATCAGATCCAGCTGCTAAAGCCTCACAGGCCGCCGCCATCATCTCTGCCTTCCTCCTCCTCTTCCTCCCGCCACCCTGTGACCCTCCATCAATTATTCAGCCCTGAACTTTACCTGCTGCCTGCAGCAGAAGCAACAGGGCAGCGTTAGCGGCCCTCATGGCGGCCCGGGGCCCCTTAGCGGCGGCCCTCATGCTCTGAAGATGCATCGAGCTGCATCGCTGCCTTAATGAGCTGCTTTGACCCGACATGTGTTCCTGTCTGCGACTCGCGTTAATCAGCCGGATTCCTCTGGTTCTGCTGCAGCTCCGAGTTGTTCTGACTGAGATCCAAATCAGAGAGGAAAACCTCTGACAAATCATGTTGTGTAAAAATCAATGCTGCTGATATTTATAGATGTGAGGTTTGTGCAGCAAACTGCAGCAGAAACATCCAGTTATGCAGAAATGAGGCGGCAAACAGCAAATCTGCATCTGCTCAGAGTTTCCCTGTCAGATCAGGAGGCGAATTCAGATCTTAGTGGGAACCAGAGACATTTCAGGTACTGAGCTGGAAATCATGCTGACCTGGAATGATCCTGTTCTTTGTATTTCTCTGCTGCAGGTTTTGGCTGGTTTTCTTAAAATCAGTTGGTTTTATATTTATGCTGTTTTTGCATCCAATAGATTTAAATGTAACAATTTTGTATATAGTTCAGTTAATATAAGGACTAATCATTTAAACTTTTAAAAATCTTGTCTAAAATGTAAATAGGACCAAACTGGATTTGTTAAGAGGAGGCGACTCTTTTCTAATATCCGTTCACTCCTGAACATTATTTACTCTAAAACCACCACTGAAATACCTGAAGTCAGGATCTCGGTCGACGCTGAGAAAGCGTTCGACAGAGCTGAATGGGATTAATTATTCGCAGTTTTAAAGAAATTTGGACTGGGTGATGCTTTCATTTCTTGGATACGTCTCTTTTATATTTCTCCTCATACTAGTGTCTCCTCCAGTGGCATTCAATCCAGTTTTTTCAGACTTTTCCATGGCCCTAGACAGGGATGCTCGTTATCCGCTCTACTGTTTGCTCTGTCCATAGAGCCTCTCTCAATTTTTTTAAGGTCCTCTAACACTTTAACTGGAATTTCCCGATTACACAGTAAAAATGCCAGTGTTGAATTAACACCCAAAAGTGTCTATATGTGTCCAAGTCAGCTGGTGTTAAAGTAACACTTTTAAAAGTGTTAAAAGATTGACACCCATTTTTTTGTTAAATGAACATTGGTCTATATACTGAAATGGATTTAACAAAAGTTAAACTTTCCATTTCTGTTTGTTGTTTGGAAAATTTTCCACTGGATTTGATTGATATTGACATCTCGTGGGTCAGTTATTTACTTTTTTAACACCACATTGTGTTTAGTGATCAACACTACACTGGTGTTACTTTTAATATATTTTAACACTAACACCGTTGTAAATGTTAATGTGACACTCTGTATTGTTGAATTTAACACCAGCTGACTTGGACACTTATAGACACTTTTGGGTGTTAATTCAACACCGGCATTTTTACTGTGTAGTCTTTCCATTTTGTCAGTTTTACTGCTTTTCAGAGATTTGGATCTTTTTCTGGTTATAGAGTAAATATTGCTAAAAATGATGCTATCCCATCAACGCGGCTGCAGTAAAGCTTTCACACTCTGACATTCCATTTAAGTTGAGCTGCTCTGGTTTTAAGTACCTGGCTGTCAGTGTAACGAGATCATTAAGTTCTTTTCCCTGCTAATTTTTTGCCTTTAATCTCTAAAATCAAATTGGACCTCCGAAGATGGAATAGTTTACCTCTCTCACTTATAGGTAGAATCAATGCAATTAAAATGAATGTTTTACCCAAATTCTTATTTTTGTTCATTAGTCTTCCACTGTTTCTGGCAAAACATTTTTTTTAATGTTGGATCAAGTTATTTCTGGCTTCCTATGGTTTGGAAAATCACCCAGAATCTACAAATCCACACTTCATAGATTCAAATTCAGTGGTGGATTGTCACTGACAAACTTCCAGCTGTATAATTGGGCCGCCCATATCCATAAAATCTCATTCTGGTTTGGATCCTTGGACTTCCCATGGTGCACGTTGGAGGCACAGTCATGCTCCCAACCCTCACTAATTGCTCTTCTCACTTCCCCTGTTACATCCAACCCCTCTGGCTTTACAAGCGATCCAGAAGTTCGCTCTGTTTTAAACATTTGGTGCCAGTTTAGGAGGCTCTTCAAATTTAACTCAGCATCTACACTTGCTCCTTTAATGACTTGCTTCAACCAGCACTCACAGATCCAACCTTTTTGTCATGGGATAATAAAGGACTGACATGTTTTAATGATTTTTACAAAGAAGGTTTCTTTCGCAGCTTTACAGACTCTTCTTCAGAATTTCATCTTCCTCCATCTCATCTATTCCGTTACTTTCAAATTAGACATTGTGCCAGGGCTCCGTTTCCCGGTTTCCCTTCCAGGCCACCGAACTTGAGATGTTTCTGACCTGGGATCCTCTTCAAAGGTCATATATCTCTAAAGTTTACAATGAACTTCTGTCTTTTGATTCTTCACCCATTACCAAGATTAAGGCTGCTTGGGAGCTCGAACTGGGTCTAATTTTGCGAGAGGACTGGTGGAATAATGTTCTTAAGAAAATTCATTCAAGTTCAATCTGTGCTCGACTTTCTCTTATACAGTTTAAAGTTTTCTTCAGGGTTCATCTCTCTAAAAATCGATTGTCGCAATTCTTCTCCATTTCTGACAATTGTGAGAAATGTCGTGCGCCTTCCTGTAATTTAACTCACATGTTTTATTCCTGTTCATCTCTCCATAGTTTTTGGCAGACCTACTTTGATACAATGTCAAAGATTCTTTCAGTGGTCATTAAACCCTCTCCCCATGTTGCCATATTCAGGCTTCCAGTTAACTACAAACAGTTTACTCCCAATCAGTTGGACATTTTAGCATTTACTTCCTTATTGGCAAGACGCCGCCTTCTTTTCCATTGGATACTAACTAAACCACCCTCTAGCAGTCAGTGGCTTAAAGACACCATGTCTTTTCTAAAATGGGAGAGAATTAGATATTCAGTGAAAGGCAACGCAGCTAAATTTCATAACTTATGACGCCCTTTCATGACTCTGTTCAGTCTCGTCTCCCAGATTGAGTGAAACAATCCTCCCCACTCCTTTTCTTATTTATTTATTTTTCCTTCTTTCTCTTTGTTTTCATTAATTAATTTATTTTTTCTTCACTAGGTTTGTACATGTTGTGTCTTGTTCACTTAAGAAAAAGAAAAATGCTCATCGGAGGTAAATTGTATGCCGTTTTTCATCTATATACTTTTTACCTCTTCTGTACCTGTGTTTTGCTCTTTTCTATTGGTGCCACAAAAAAGTTGTTTATCATATGGCATATTGTCGTTAATAGTTAAAATGTTGCTTGTAATGTCTCCTTCCCTCCTAATAAAAATAATAAAATAAATAAATAAAATGTAAATAGTCATAAAAAGGTATAAAAACTGAGTATTAAAACAAGATTAGCATAAAAAGTTCAAAGAATGTGAAAAAAAGAAAAAAGTATCAGATTTTCTACCGGCAAAAATTTAAGTAAAAAAAAATAAATTTTGGATTAGACGTTTTCAAACAAACTAAAGTGTTTTATGTGGTTCCTCTAAAGCGGCTTCCCCTCCCCCACCTGTTGCTGTGAGGAGCAGGTAGGTTGT
Source organism: Poecilia picta (assembly GCA_033032245.1). Taxonomy (NCBI): domain Eukaryota; kingdom Metazoa; phylum Chordata; class Actinopteri; order Cyprinodontiformes; family Poeciliidae; genus Poecilia; species Poecilia picta. The sequence continues at coordinate 1,928,161 of CM065368.1, read as the reverse complement.
GCTGGAGCATATTAGCTACATTTAAAGTTTTTGATAATTTTCAGTCTGTAAAGGTAAAACTTTAGTCATTTTAAGATATTAAATTTTTGAAAACCCCTGAAGTTTTACAAGTTAAACGCTTCGTAGGTTTTTCTCCAGTAAGGGAAGCTAAAGTGTTTAGCATTTTTACAAAGTTAGCAAAAATGCTCATGTGCAAAACAAAACATTTGTTAGCGGATTAGCACAAACTAATAGATGGAAAACATCATTTAAAATGTCTTATTTTTTCATGATATCATTGCTGAATATAATAAAGTATAAACTCCTTTGATATTCGACAGTCGAATCCTCCTCCCCCACTAGTTGCTGCAGCCAGTCTGGTTTGCATTGCATCCCTGAATATTTACCGTTTTACTGACGTTGTTTAATTTCTATTAGATCTAAAATCACTGAATCTAAATTTATTACATTTAAATTTAGTTAAATACAAGGTATGAAAAAGTATTTACCCGCTTACAGATTTATCCTGCTGTGCAGCTTCAGTGTCTCGGATCAAGTAAATGATGAAAAACCTCCAGTGTGGCTGAAATCCAGACTTGTGCAGAGCAGTCGGTCTGAATTCCTGCGCAGTGATGAAGGATTTGCTAAGCAGAACAACTACATCATTTCTTTTTCGCATAGTTTAGTTTCCTGCAGCAACTTTTTACTTTATTTTCCATTTCTTTGCAGCATGTTCAGATTTGTTTTGCAATCTGAACCATCAAAGTCTGAAACATTTGTTTTCACCTCAATCTGAACTCTGACTCGGTTTTTGCCTCCAGGAATGTTTCCGACCTTTTCTTCAGAAAAAGGAAAAAGTTCTGCTTTATGTCAGTTATTCCTTATTTTTCTACATGCGATTCTCAAACATAGAATCTAATTAATTTAATTATCTAGTGACGTCAGACGTTGAAACGGATCAAATCTGAGTTTAAGAATATTTTAACTGATCTTGGAATTAAACCGGCGCCAGTTTAGCTCCTCATTTCTGGAAGGTTCTGGTGGATCTGGAAGGTTATGTTGGTTCTTTAAGGTTCTGGAATGTTCTGGTAGTTCTGTAAGGTTCTGGCGGTTCTGAAAGTTTCTGGTGGTTCTGGAAGGTTCTGGTGGTTCTGGTGGATCTGGAAGGTTCTGGAAGTTGCGGTCCTGTTGCTGTCAGAATCGTCTGAAGGACAATTTTCCCTTTGGGTTTCTTTGGAGGTTTGATCCGCAGCGGTTCTGCAGACCCGGTTTGTCGGTTTAATTAAGTTCTGCTGCGTCTCGGCTCGGTTCTTCCCAACTGGTTTTGGACTCCAGTCTGGTTCTCCTCTCGGTGATGCTGATGTGAAAAGCTGCTCCTCTCTCCTCCATCCTGACTCCTCAACACGCTCCGTCTCTCCATCTCTCCGTCTCTCCGTCTCCTCCTCTCATTCCGCCCGGCGCTGTGGGTTTGCTTTTACACAAATCTTTATCAACAGGCTTTTCTTTTACATTTTTGCTGCTTTTTCCACTCATTTTCTGGTTTCAAAAAACTCTGTTTAAAAAAAAGATCCGTTAGATAAACCACTGAACTCTAAATTAAATTACTGAGGCATAGGCTGCGTTCACACTGCAGCCTGAAGTGACCCAATTCCGATTGTTTTGACGTAATGTGACCTGTATCCGATCTTTTCACGGCAGTGTGAACAGCTCAGGTCGGATTCTTTTAGAATGTGACCCATATCCGATACGAATCCGATTCAAATGGACCATAACGTCCAGGTCTCATTCATCCCAACTGAACGTCACTGATTCTCAACAAATCTCACTAGTCTGAGTCCTGATACAGGAAGAAAAACAACAACCATGACGACTATATGAGGATTAAGTTGTTAATATGTTGCTCCGGTTGGACAACAACTTCAAATATGTAGCTAAGCTCCACCATTAGCCTCCATGTTTACTTCCTCAAACACTGAGCTCTTCTTCTTCTATGGCGGTTGGCAGAACACTGAGAACGCTGATGCTATTGCATTACATCAGCAGGTTTACAGAAAAATCTGAATATTGTTTAGATTTCAGGACTTTAAATGTCCTTTTAACTTCATATTAGAGCTTCCAGCCTTTAGAGGAAGAGCTGCACTACTCACTTAAACATTTACTTGACATCACTGGGTTAGCATCTTTGATCTGCAGCCAAACAGAAAACCTCCAAGATGCAAAGAGAACGATCTGGTCAGCATGAGAGAGAACAGGAAGTGCTTTTATTCTAACGAACAGGAAGTGTCTTTATTGACACCGCTAGCGTAACATTAAAAATAACGTCAAGATATTTTATTCATTTAATAAAATATTAAATGAATAAAATAATAGTGTCGATGGAGAGATATTGACACTATCGCGCTAACGCTAACTGGAAAAATATGCTAATTTTTTTAAAAAAGCAAAAAACACAACTAATTTTTGATAAGTTTTTGTACCTCAGTGAGGTGTGATCAAAATTTGTGCTTTTGCAAAAATACAATGGAAGTGCTTTTTGTCGTATCAGGAGTCCTGTGATCAGCAGTCGGGTGTTACTACTGGCAGAAAAGACGAAGAAGACGACAGGAAGTGGTAGGATGATGATGTCACAGCTTGTTTTTTTAAATTATATTGCGTGAACAAACTTATTCGCATGTGATTTTATTTGCATTTCTTATTTAGTGGAAACAACACAATCATAAAATTGCTCTTTTTTAACATTAGCTGAATACTGACAGCGTTTTGCTGATGGGAGCGCAGCCGCAGGTTTGATGCCCAGTGAGAGCGTTTCCTCTGAGCGCCGCCGTTTCTCCCAGAGACGATGGAGGAACAGCAGCAGCGCGACGCCAAACCAAGTCAAAGGCTTCGAAAAAATCTAACTGATGCTTGTTTTGCTGTAATTTATCATGGATCAATTCCTGAAAATAAATATTAATTTGCAAACTTCCCTTAATGGGAAGAGAAAAAGAGGAAAGATTAAGTCTTTTAGGCTCCACATCTGAACATTTAGTAGATTATTCACTGAAATCATCTTAAGCTTTTTCTTCTTGCATTAGCAGCTGATGTCTTGGACATAAGTTGATTATATATCTCTTATTATTTGCTGTCTTTTTATGTTTCCGTTGCTGCAAACCTGCAGTAGTTATCGAGTGAAACAGAAGAGCAAATATAGAGTCTTCCTGCCACCGATCCGGAGAGCAGGGCAGCGCAGACAGCGACAGGAGAGGGTATTAACCTTTCTCCTGCTGAGGAGCCAGTAAGTGGGTGGTGATGCCACACGGAGACGAGATGGAACCGAGGTCAGCGCAGAGACGACGCTCGGAAATGTCTATTTGTGGAAGCAGCTTTGTTAATTATCTGTTTGTCGAGTCTGCCTGACATTTCCAAAGTTTCTGTGAGAAAGTCGCCAGCCAAGATTACGTTGTGGGTTCGGTGCTGCTCATCTCGGCGCTCGCACTGAGGGGACAACATGGGCTACTGGGCAGGGCTGGCTCCAGGTCAAACAGGGGCCTGAGCAGAATCTGGTTCAAGGACATCGGCATCAGAAAAGGCGATTCAATACAAAGTCACTGGGATCAGGGAGGAGAAGCAATTCAGCCAAACGTCACTGGTCATTATTTACCGACATGCTGGAGCTCATACACTCAGAAAAGACTGAACTCATAGCATCAGACCGTTACTATGGTAACAAAAGACAGTCTTTCTAAAATAAAAAATCTTAAACATTAACATCTTCATTAAAATTTTAGATTTACAGTCTGTGTTCAGACCTAAGTATTATTGGGAGGCTTAAAGACTTATACCTGATACCTTGGGTCGGCTCTGTTTTACTTATAACCGTTAAACAATGATGTGTAATTAGTTAATATTTATAAATATTCTACTATTTTAAGACCCAAATGCTTTCAGATTTAGCAAATATTGTAAAAATGTTGATTACAACAATGTTACACTTTCTGTTGTCCGTTTTTTGATAAAAAGATTGAAATACCTGAGCTCGGCCACGAGGTGGCGACAAAATCCACATTAACGGCGCATGAGAGCTGAAGATGTATCCAAAACAATCAGTCGTTTTCTGCTGACAGGGTTGGTAGAAATGACAGTGACGTCACTAATGGTCTAGTGACGTCACTGTTGCTCCAAAATGTCAATGTTAAAGTTTATTTTATCATTTTGCTCATCTAAAAAACGGCCATTTATGCAAATATTCTGTATTCCTGCTCCAGAATTTAAGTTTGACTCTACAGAAACTCAGTGGCAGCTGAAGAATCTTTCTTTGGTTACAAACTTCAAAAACATTTTTTTTTTATTAAAAATTTCCAGAACTCTATCAAAGCCAAAAACCTTTTTATCTCCCACCTGAACCTTTAACGGAGGCCCCCAGCCGCAACACAACAAAGAGGTGTGGCTTGTTTTCAGTCTGGAGCCGAGTCATATTGGGCCTTTAATGTTTAATATCATCATTAATGTCGTCCATTAATGTGAAAACCTCAGCAGGTGTTCAAGGTGCTCGTTACTGTCATCAGAGTTTTATGTTGGAAATATTTTGGTATAAAACTGGAGGATCTGTATCCACATGCTGCCTGAAGTGTTGTGGTTGAAAACAGACTGGATGGATCTCGTACTGTTGACTGAAGGTGATGTTTGTAGTTTTACTTTGGTTTTAGCCTGGCAGAGAGAATCAGTTGAGCTTCAGGAGAGGACAGAAATCCTGAAACGGTTCATTTCGTGAAAGTTTGTTTGACTCGGTGCGGTGTGAAAGTGAACCGCAGCTGAAAATGGAACAGTGCTGCAGTTTTGGTTCCCAATAGAACCGAGTCCACCGGACTGTCAGCTGTGCAAACGCCTTCAAGAGGCAAGAACCAAATACAGCAAGATGTTAGTTTTCCTAAAACATTTTTGCACAGACCTGCAGCTATTCTTGCATTGCCTTGGTGTGGAGTATCTAAACTTAAACTAATTTTCTGTCCATAGGCTTAGTAGAAACCGATAAATATCTGTGACTTCTTTACCATGAGTGACCATGTGACCAACGAAATTGCTGGTCTGATGTGAGGATGGTGACGATGCAGCTGGGAGCATCATCTGTTTTATTTTATGTTTTAGCTTTTAAATCCAGAGGAAAGGTTCTGATTTGCCAAACCGGACCGGACCACCAGAATCCAGGCATCTGAGTGAGAACTGTGAAATATCTGCTGCTTTCTTCACATCTGTGGCTGTAATGCTGCTTCAACGATCAGCAACAAACTAATAAGAATACAATTTCCATTAAAACTTTGAAATTCCAATTAAGAGGACATGAGGGAATTAATTTAACCGAACTGAAAATACTCCCCCACTAATGAGCAAATTACTTTTAATCTTCTCCGTAATATCAGAAGGATTTGTGGAGTAGTTGGGCGGAACAATTATGTCCCCCATGTAATGGGCTGGTTGGGATTTAGAGGAAACGCAGAGTGCTTTCTCAAATTATTTCTGAACTTCAGAGCTGGGGCTATAATCTCGTTTCCTTCAGCTGAAAAGGCTTTAATTGGAAAAGCTGTCAGAAGAAGCTTCTGTCTCTTCTAGCAGCTTCCAGAGCTCTTATCAGAGCCGCAGACTTCTTCAGGACTCACCGCTTCCAGAAGATCACTGCTGCCCTCTAGTGGCCACAACACAGACCGCAGCCTCATGACACTGTTTTATAAGTATCTGATTTAGGCAGATATGATCTCCAAAAATAACATACTGAAGTAAAACAGTATCAGGTTAAAAGAATAACTGATCAGAATATCTGATTCAATATTTAAAAATTATGCCAGACTGACAAAAATATATGTCCAAAAAGACTAAAATGAAGAAGAAGAAGAAAAAAGATACCATAATTACAAAATAACAGATTCTGGAAAAACTTTCCCAAATTATTAAAAACAGCCATGGAGCCGACTTCTACAGTCTGTGAAGCAAATAAACTACGTTAGAGCAGAATTAAAAACTTTGGGTACTGAAGGACTCAGCAGGTTAAAAAAAATAATAATTTAGAAAAACAATCGTTTTGCACAAAGCAGCAGTCTGATGTTACGCTGTAGGCGAGTCTGTCTGCGTCTCCTGCAGTTTGTTTCCTCTTCATTCAGTGAAGTTACTCTCAGAGGATCCAGATGTTTTGCTCAAGTAAGAATAAAAATACTTCATAAAAATATTACTCAAGAAAAACTAGACAGTACAATTAATTATTCCCAAATATGCATGTTTTCCAAAACGTTAATGTAACTATAGTTACTTCACAACTCTGGACTTAGATTTAAAGCAGCAGCTCTGATAAAAACAGGAACCTTCCTGGAGTTTCTGGAGGATCTTTAAAACTGAGACACCGCGATGAGAAGAGAAAAAACTAAAATAAAAAATGACATAAAGTGGAAACAAAATGCTAAAATGTGTGATTTTGACAATAGTTTGTTAAACACCAATGCTTAAACTAAGCAGAAATGTAATCATTTTAATTTATTAAATTGTAAAGTTTTTTTACAATTTAAATTTTATTAGATTTTCCTTTCTTGGTCAGGGGCTTCATGTTACCCCCAAAACATCCCACCCTGGGCATATCACCATGTCAGAAACCCCCAACTGATGCAATATAATTGTCTTCAAATCTAATCTAGTTTGTTTTATGAGATTTTGATTGAATGGAAAAAATGTCCAGAATCAGATTCATCAGCTGTGATTCTGGAACTGGAGAAAGTTTGAGCAGATGATGGATTCAGCTAGTCGCTACAGGCAAACAGGAGATGAAACTTTAATAATAATAATAATAATAATAATAAATAATGTTTCAGAAACTGGGGGCAATAAGATCATAGTTATCTCTTTTGAGAAGGAGAGAAAAACACATTTCCCAGAAGAAATGGGTTTTTTTTTTCATTAATTTACTGATGCTTTGGTCAAAGACCAAATGTACAGATCAAGTTGTTCTTTAATGACAAAAACATATTCAATAGTGCAAAAGAAGCATATTCTAATTTTATGATAACTCAAATAGTCACATTAAAAAACTAAATGTTGCATCAATATTTATTAGAAATATTGTTTTAAAATAATAAAAGTCCTACCTGTGTAGTTTCTGTCATCTTGGGTGAGCAAACAGAAAGAAGAGAAAAGTAGAAATCAATGACTCAGCATTAAGAACAGCGGTGTCTCATCCGCTCCACTAGGGGGCAGCAGAGTTGATTAATGTGGAGCAGATCTACCAGGAGGCCAATTATTATGTAACCCCTTTACAATGTATCCCAGAAACGTGTTTAAAAAAAACTTCTATTACAGATGAAATAATGAGAAATGAAACATCAGTTTTTATCCTGAATTAAACCATGAAGCTCCATGAGAATCTGAACATTTGTCCAGGATCCTCCAGCTGTCCCAATAATCCCATTAAAACCACCATTACCATAGCAACCTGACTGGTTACCATACCAACACGTCCTTCATCGTTCTCCTCTCTTTCTGCCCATAAATCCTCATTTATTTGCACTAATCGGAACGGAACGTTCCTGCCGCCATCTGCCGTCTGTGAATGAAGCACCAACTTCCGGTCTGCATGGATTCATTCATTCATCCCACTCTCGTAGCCTTCCTCCTCTCCTCCTCTTCCTCCTCTACCTCCTCTCCTCCTCTACCTCCTCTCCTCCTCTCCTCCTCTTCCTCTCTCCTCCTCTACCTCCTCTCCTCCTCTTCCTCCTCTTCCTCTCCTCCTCTCCTCTATCCTCCTCTCCTCCTCTTCCTCCTCTTCCTCCTCTCCTCCTCCTTACCTCCTCTTCCTCTCCTCCTCCTCCTCTCCTCCTCTTCCTCTCTCTCTCCTCCTCCTCTCCTCCTCTCTCCCTCTTCTATCCTCCTCTTCCTCCTCTCCTCCTCTTCCTCCTCCCCTCTCTTCCTCCTCTTCCTCTTCTCTCGTCTCCTCTTCTCCTCTCCTCCTCTTCCTCCTCTTCCTCTCCTCCCTCCTCCTCTCCTCTCCTCTCTCCTCCTCTCCTCCTCCTCTCTTCCTCTACCTCCTCTCCTTCTCCTCCTCTTCCTCTCTCCTCCTCTCCTTCCTCCTCTTTCCTCCTCTCCTCCTCTTCCTCCTCTTCCTCCTCTCTTCCTCTCTCCTCCTCTCCTCCTCTTCCTCTCCTCCTCTCCTCTTCCTCTCTTCCTCCTCTCTTCCTCTACCTCCTCTCCTTCTCCTCCTCTTCCTTCTCTCCTCCTCTCCTCTTATCCTCCTCTTCCTCCTCTCCTCCTCTTCCTCCTCTACCTCCTCTCCTCCTCCTCCTCCTCTTCCTTCTCTCCTCCTCTTCCTCTTCTCCTCTTCTCCTCTCCTCCTCTTCCTCCTCTTCCTCCTCTCTTCCTCTACCTCCTCTCCTCCTCCTCCTCCTCTTCCTTCTCTCCTCCTCTTCCTCTTCTCCTCTTCTCCTCCTCTCCTGCTCTTCCTCCTCTCCTCCTCTACCTCCTCTCCTCCTCCTCCTCCTCTTCCTTCTCTCCTCCTCTCCTCTTATCCTCCTCTTCCTCCTCTCCTCCTCTTCCTCCTCTCCTCCTCTTCCTCCCCTCTACCTGCCAGACAAACCCCTCGGAGGATCACGCTCTGATTGGTCGGATCATTTGTCGCCTAGCAACCGGCCGCCAGAGCAGGTGTTGCGTTTGAGGCCTGATGTTCCGGTGGGGAGCAGGAGGAGCTGGATTTAACTTTAAACTCTTTAATATGTTCATTAATGTTACAACAATGATTTATGAAATAATATTAATAAATAATAAAGATTGAAATAAAATAATTGGCTTTAGATGTTTAATGCCATCAAGTTAACCTATTATGTAGGGAAAATAAAATAAGTTTGCAGCTCCGGTATTTTTTTTAAAGATTTGTACTATTTTACATGTTTGTTTAATTTATTCAAATAGTTTTATTAAGTTATATCTGAAATTTTAATGTATTATAAATCTGATTTTTATTATAACTTTATTCCTATAGGATAAAACTATAAGTTTTATAGTTCTATGAAACTTATAGAACACATTTTATGTTACATGTATTTGTCCTATATTACATATTTATTTTGGAATCATTTGTGGATTTTATTTTTATTTCATGCCACAAAAGGTAAATTAGCAACTATTTATTTTCTGATCAGTTTATTTATTGCTGATTTTCTGCATTTATTTTATTTTTTATTATTTTTATTTTATAATTTTATTCACTCTCTCCAGATATCAGAGCTTTCTGGTTTAGCGTAAATAAAATAATGCAGAGTGCAGTGAGACACGTTACAACTCAACTCTTTATTTTAGATTTAACATGAAAAATGGATCAATAATGTCCATAATGAATTTATGAAATATTTATTTGAACTCACTCATCAGAAGAGGCAAACTGAACATTTTTACTGTGCTGGTTTATGAATTAGCTTTGGAGCTGTGGTGCATTCAAAGACTGGGGAAAAACATCTGAATTCGGAGAGCCGATTTATGTTTTCGCATCCACCTGAAAAATGTGTAGTTGCACCACTGACACACACTCACAGAGGCAGGTGGGTTTGGGGGCGTCCCATTTGCCCAGCTTGGTGCAGTGGCTGATGTTCCTGCCCTCCAGGGTGAAGCCGGAGTTGCAGCTGTAGTGGAGGACCGTCCCCTCCACCGGGGGCCCCGGGGGCCGCGCCGTCACCCTGCCGTTCTCCAGGGACGTCCACACCTTGGGGCACTGCAGCACTGAGGGGGAGCAGAGCAGAAGGCCGGAGGTAAAACTTACAGGATGTTTCCACTGATCAGTTCCTCAGAGGCGAAGGAAGAAAAAACAACAAATGTTTCTTATGCTGGAGAGCATCTCTCAGCTAATTGTCCAGAACGCTGCCTGGTAACCATGGCAACCTAAAATGGACGGTGGATGGACAGCGCTGGCTGTTGGAGAGGCTCTACCTCTGATTGCAAACTCTCAAACATCCTGTAGGTAAACGCTGAATATTAATGAGCAAACAGGGAAATCCTCCTCTAAGTTCAGACGGTTTCCTCCTGAGGGATTTAAACCGCTTTGGCTTCCAGGTTTGGGCTCCTGTCAGCTTTCATGAACGGGATTTAAGCCAAAACGCAGAAACAAAGCCGGGAAGATGACAAAGTTAGCAGGAGGGAGAAAGAAATCAGCGGCGCTCGGCTGCTTTGGTCTGACTGCCTGACAGAGAGGAGGAAAATAAATCAGTTTAGCTGTCGGGTTTGCTCCAGCGTGTGAGCACAAACTGCAGCCTGCGCTCTTACATAAGCAGAGAAAACAAAAATCCTGTTTCACAAAAGCTCTGAGAGCCAAACTCCTCCAGAGAGAAGAACCAGAACCGAGGAGGAGCTGGACGAATCCAGGACCTTCTAACGATTCTTCAAGATTCTCTTCTTTCACAAAATCTGCATAAGTAAAGATAAAACCCAGGAACCAGTGCAGCACGGTGCTGCATCATGGTGCTGCATCATGGTGCTGCATCATGGTGCTGCAAGGTGCTGCATCATGGTGCTGCATCATGGTGCTGCAAGGTGCTGCATCATGGTGCTGCATGGTGCTGCATCATGGTGCTGCATGGTGCTGCATCATGGTGCTGCATGGTGCTGCATCATGGTGCTGCATCATGGTGCTGTATCATGGTGCTGCAAGGTGCTGCATCATGGTGCTGCATGGTGCGCATCATGGCGCTGCATCATGGTGCTGTATCATGGTGCTGCAAGGTGCTGCAAGGTGCTGCATCATGGTGCTGCATCATGGTGCTGTATCATGGTGCTGCAAGGCGCTGCATCATGGTGCTGCATGGTGCTGCATCATGGCGCTGCATGGTGCTGCATCATGGTGCTGCATGGTGCTGCATGGTGCTGCATCATGGTGCTGCATGGTGCTGCATGGTGCTGCATCATGGTGCTGCATTGTGCTGCATCATGGTGCTGCATGGTGCTGCATCATGGTGCTGCATGGTGCTGCATCATGGTGCTGCATCATGGTGCTGCATGGTGCTGCATCATGGTGCTGCATGGTGCTGCATCATGGTGCTGCATGGTGCTGCATCATGGTGCTGCATGGTGCTGCATGGTGCTGCATCATGTTGCTGCATGGTGCTGCATCATGGTGCTGCATGGTGCTGCATCATGGTGCTGCATGGTGCTGCATCATGGTGCTGCATGGTGCTGCATCATGGTGCTGCATGGTGCTGCATCATGGTGCTGCATGGTGCTGCATGGTGCTGCATCATGTGCTGCATGGTGCTGCATCTGGTGCTGCATGGTGCTGCATCATGGTGCTGCATGGTGCTGCATCATGGTGCTGCATGGTGCTGCATCATGGTGCTGCATGGTGCTGCATCATGGTGCTGCATGGTGCTGCATCATGGTGCTGCACGGTGCTGCAGAATCTAAATAACTTAAACTCAACAGTAAAACTTTGGTAAAAGGTATAAATGTCCGTCTGATCATCAGGACTTCAGCCTCTAGTGATGCTGGTTTCTGTCCAAACCTCAGCAGGAACTCAACACTTCCCCAAGGACTTTCACAGTAAAGGTGTTGCAGGTTTCCCTTTATAGGTTTGTGAAACACCCGAACAGAACCAGGAACAGAACCAGGAGAAAAACCTGAATGGTTCTGATCTCTGATCTGCAGCTCTGACAGATCACACCAGAATGAGTTGAATAGTTTTATGATTTGATCATTTATTGAGCTCCAGCTGTCAGACTAATGTCTTCCATTCACAGATGTTTATCTGGAAACTCCTCAGTGTGTTTTAGGAGATAAGATTTAATTCTGCTGTTTCATAAACTCAGCATGTTGCTAGGCAACGTCAGAACAAAACCCTGAACCCTGCAGACTAGCTTCCACAAACAGCAAACTGTGATGCAGCCATCTTTATTTCAGTGCGTTTGCGCTGATGAGGGAGTTGACCGTCCCAGTGACAGACCTGCAGGGCCGTAACAGATGGGGGTCACTGGGGGGACTCGCCGTTTCCAGGCGTTAAACCATCTAGAGGCTCTGCTGAGTCAGAATCATGTTGACAAAAACAGTGAGAGCCAGAAGATGGCAAAAAATATTTTTTATTTATCACTTCAGATATTATTTTAATTCTGCATTATTTGTGTCAAAGGCAGCAGCTGAAGGTCAGGCCAGTTTTCTTTATTTTTATTCATTTTGCATACGAGTGCCACATTTAGCTAAAATCTCAGGGCGTTTTCTATGTTCCATTCTTCCAGTGAACTATGTCACTTCCTTTCTGTGTTAAATAATAATCTGCATCCAGGAATTAAGTTTTCTGGATATTTTATATTTTTAATGTTCAGCTGCTGATGCTGTTAAAGCTCCAGGGAAATAATCTCAACTCAGACAGTTTTCAGTTAAAACTTGAGATTCTGTTGGTTTACAGTCTAAAACTAACTGGTTCTTTAAAATGGAGGTTTACAGACCCAGTTAGGTTCTGGACCTCTGGTTCTGGCCTGTGGCTGTTAGTCATTATTTTTGTTTTTAGCCTCTAAGGAGAGATGATGATGAATCACTAAGCAAACCTCTGAATAACGTGACCCTGACTTCTGAACACAAATGCCTCTCATCATTCCCATCATGCTTCACCAGATGAGCTCAGTCCTGGTTTAACTGGTTCTGTCCCAGTTGGACCTTAGCGGGCCGAAGAACCAAACGACGCTTTTAAACCCACCAAGTTTAAAATGAACCAACACTTTTCTTTTCTGTTACCAGTCAGAAGCTGATCTGGGAATTTAACCAATTTAAATGGGTTAACTGGGAACCAGTGGGAGTCGCTCAGTAACCAGATTAACTGATAATTACAGCTCTGATTGGCCTTTTGCCTCCATCACTAATATGATTATTTATAAATTGATAAATTGTTAACTGGAGAATAAAACCAACTGCTGAACAAACGACTCAGTCAGACTGAATCAGAGCAGCAGTTGAGCCAAAACTGTGAAAAATACATTTTGAATTTAAGATTTAAAAAAAAATCCTTTGTAAATATGTTCGACTCAGAATATAGCATAATAGCAAAAAATCTCACATTAATCTCCTTTTGTGACTACATTATTAGTATTATTATCAGTTAATCTAACAATCACCAGATCAGTCCTGCTAATGATTAAATCTCCAGTAAAGGAAAACTGTTATTGCATTTCAGGCAATAAAATATTTATAGTTTCTTATTTTACAATAATTTGACTTATTTCTTTTTCCATTTTAATGCATTTCTAAAATTTTATTTAAAAGTTTGAAGTGGTTAAAATATTAGAAATCTGCCAAATGTGCTAATTCTTAAATCCGATGAATCAGCTGAATAATCGCCAGAAATGTGGAGTTCATCTCACAACATATAAACCAGCTGTTGACCTCTGACCTCTAGTAGAATATTTCACACCCGACTCTGGAAAACTCTCCGTGTTCCTCAGTGAACTGCTCCATCTGCAGTTTGACTCCAGAAAATGAAAAAGAGATTTTAATATAATTCATCTCGTTTAACACGAAGCAGCTGAGACAAGGAGGAGGAGGCCGAGCTGGAGGCCGGATCCATCCGCCGGAACCGCCGGCCGGGTCCAAACCGCCGGAACCGCCGGCCGGGTCCAACCGCCGGAACCGCCGGCCAGGTCCATCCGCCGGAACCGCCGGAACCGCCGGCCGGGTCCAACAGCCGGAACCGCCGGCCGGGTCCAACCGCCGGAACCGCCGGCCGGGTCCAACAGCCGGAACCGCCGGCCGGGTCCAACAGCCGGAAGGTCCAACCGCCAGCAAATTTCTTTTTCAAGTTAATTTGCTAATACATGCTGATTTGTATTGGTGGCAAAGTTAAATGTGAAATGCTGCAGTCATGTTTGAGAAATCCTTTAATCTCCATGGCAACCATTCACCTGTCAAAACGCCCGGGTGGACCAAGCCCCGCCCTCCAGGCGCAGCTCCTCCTCAGAGCTTCCCAGCTTCCACCTCTCAGTCGCCCTCCCACACTCAGTTCCTTAAGACTAGCCAGCAGCAATCAGCTGCACTGGTAAACATTAAAGGGTTAATAAAGGAGCCATGTTGGAACGACTTCCTGAAGGTGGAGCTTCTTAAAGAGACAGTGACCCATTTTCAAGATATTAATTTACAATGTTAAATTTCTGTTTGCATTTTTTAACAACTGAAGTCACTTAAAGTTTCTTGGCTGTGGTATAAAATGGCACTGAGTTCCTGGAAAATACGTGACACTGGCCCTTTAAGAGTTAAACTCAGGGAAAATAAAGATGAAAATTCTAGATTTTACTTTCTAAACTAAGGTTTTAATTTTGTGCCATAAATCTGACGCTGAAGGAAAAACTCAGGAAAAGTTTCTGTGTTTTAGGAGCCGATGGTGACTCAGATCCTGATTCTGCTCTTTTCTAAGCCGAACAAAGAGATCTGGACGGCGATGTGAGCTTCCTGCTGGGCTCCTGAAGTCTCTCTGGTTTCTGCCTGAGCTCCAGCCAGCAGCTATTCCTGGATGGGAATGGTACCTGCTCGCTTCAGACAGAGTCCAGACCGGCTGCCAGGCAGATCCCTGAGGAAAAACTCTCAGCAGTGAAGTTTGAGTAAATAAAGTTCAATTCGGCCAGAAATTTGAACGCTTTCTTTAGGTGGAGCAAATCGAGACAAGAAGATGACATTTAAGAGGTTAGAAAGGAAATCCAGATCAATAAACATAACTAGATAATCAACCATTAGCCTACACTATGCCGCCACCTGGTTATGTCGTTCCATGTACGCTTTCCCTGCCAGCATCTTGCACCCTGCTGTTATGTGCTGGACTGTCTCAGGGGCCTCCTTGCACAACCTACACCTTGGGTCTTGTCTGGTGTGGTAGATCTGAGCCTCTATTGCTCTGGTGTTTAGGGCCTGTTCCTGTGCAGCCAGGATGAGAGCCTCTGTGCTGTCCTTGAGTCCAGCTTTGTATATATATATATATACAGTATATATATATATATATATATATATATCATTTTCAGTAGTTACATATATATATCATACTAAAATGATGAGTGACAGTTAAGATATTAAATAAACATGAAGATTCAGTTTATATCTCAAATTATGATTTATTTTGCATTTTTATTGCATATTTAATAATCTTATTTCTGATCTTTAATATCAACTAAACTGAGTCTGAAGGTAATGACCATCAGCAGCTTAAAGAAATAATATTTCCTAATTATTTTCTGTAAAGTGACCCAGAACCGACACGTCGGGTTCTGCTCTGACTTGGTCAGCATCACAAACCCACTGGGTCCTAAAGGTCATGATTAATATTTACTTCTGGGTTGGGAGCCGTCCAGATGGCCGGACAGCCAATCAGAAACGTGCTCTGCAGAGAGCCGTGTCCTGATGGACGGCCAATCAGGAAGGTGGATTTTACTGTGAGATGGACCAACCAGACTGGAGACGTTTTCTCCCTCAGGGGTTAAAATCTGAGATGAGTGAAGTAATGAAGAGATTCTCCCAGAAACAGGAGGATTGAGGAGAAACGACATGGCCACCGTCCAGCACGGTGGAGGACCCGTGATGCTGCGCTGCACAAACACAACATACCACCAGTATTTCTGCCCAGCCAAAACGAACCTGGTACCCAGTGTTGTATAAAGTACTGAAATCTCAGAGTCTAGTAAAAGTTTAGGTTCCTCTCCAAAATATGACTTTGGTAAAAGTCCAAGTCACTGACTGAAATGTTAGTGGAGTTAAAGTCTTAAAGTATCTGAAGCGTCTTGTACTTACGTAAGTATGGAAATTACTGTAAAAATGGATGAACTCAAGTAATGTAATGAAAAGTATAAGTAAAACAAGGCAAATGCAGTTTGAATGACATTTTTTATATTTTGGTAAACTTGCCAAATGCAGTTAAAGTAATGAACACAACCAAGTGCAGGCAAAATTAAACCTGCTAATAGATAAACCTGCAGCATCATTTGGTTAATAAAATTAGGTCTTTACCTACAAGGTTAACTTAACCTGCTTTACAACTGAACCAGCTTCTTAGTTTCCCCTCCAGGACAGAAAATACTAAGTTTTTGTAAGCCTTAAGTTTCCCTTCAAGTGGTCAGAGCTGAAAATGAGAAAAATAGTCAATACAGAAAATGTGGCCAACATGAAGAAAAAAAGCTGTTACAATTAATTTCTCTACTTCACAAACTATTGGTGCAACAACTGGACATTATGGGGCATTAGGGACATGAGGCTGATGCTCATCGAATGGGAGAAGAGAAACAGGTGTTTCCTATTGGTGGTGATGAACAAACAGGTGTTTCCTATTGGTGGTGATGAACAAACAGGTGTTTCCTATTGGTGGTGATGAACAAGCCCAGGTAAGTAGCTACCGACTGTAGCAGCCAATCAGTAGGTGGGTCAAAACTCCAGTTTCTCTTTGCTTTTTTGTAATGAGTAACTAAACCACACATTGAAAATGTATCGTAGTAAAAGTATGAAATTAAGTTCGGAAATATAGTAAAGTAAAAGTGAAAGTTATCAAAAATGTTCATACTCAGAAAAGTATGAAGTACTCCAAAATATACTTAAGTAAAGTAGTGAAGTATTTTTACTTCGTTACTATACAACACAGCTGGTACCTTTTCATCCAGATGTAGAAGCTTGTTTTAGAGAATAATTCACTAATGTTGGGTAATATTTCCACTGGCAGATTATTTCATTTCTCTCATGTTATCAGTGCATTAATCTGCCAGTGGAACTGGAGCTTTTGTATCAATATTAAGGAATTATTGACTCATAAAAAGCTCCTTTATATTCTGAAAAGTTTTGTCTGAAGATCTTTGCAGTAGAAACTAAGCCGCGTTAGGATTCAGAGAGTTTGCAGTGTGTGGGCTGAGGATCGTCTGGCGGTTCTGAGCAGAGACAACTGGACCGTCTGAGACGTCAGGCTACAGCAGCTGATGGCTCCGGTCACCCAGAGGCTGCTGAGCATCAGACGGAGATAAAGAAATGATGAACTCACGGCACACGCTGAGCTGCGTCATGTCCGTCCACGTGCCGTTGGGCAAACACTTCCTGACCTTTGGCCCTGCGATCTGCCGGTTTTCTCTGCAGATGTACTCGATCTCATAATCCACAGGCAGAATCCGAACGCTGCGGATCTGAGAGGAAACGCAGAGTTAGAGAGATTTAACTCTGGATTAAATCCTCACATTTACTGCAAAGTTACAGAAATAAAACAATCAGATTATTTCTAAATGTGTTAATCTGTGTTTACAGATATGAATCCAGAGCTGCGGCCGTCTGACCCTCAGCAGCTTTTACACACCTGTGCTGCTGTTAGGCTGTTACCACAGAAACAAGCTGAGCATGGCGTTTTAACCATACTTTTACTAAATCCGAAATTATTCAAATGTGTCTAATTCAGATCCAGTTTTAAAAAAACACTTAATTGACTTTTGTCATTTTTTTCTACCAGCAGTTGAGACATTAAGAACATCATAAGAACGATAAGGAGAGATGATGAGCCAAACAGGCAAGGTGTGACTGAGAATGAGGAGCTTCAACACTGGGAGGACTGCAGGCGTGAGCAACTGGGTCAGAACCAGACTGACTGGACCTACTGAGACGAAACCTTGTAAAACTGAGACGACCAAGAAAAGCTGAGCTGAAATGAGCCAGAACAAAACTGATTAAACTGAAGAGGAGCAGAAACAAACCAAACCCGACCCAAGTCGAGTTTCTAGTTCAAATATCTTAGTATGTTTGAAATGCAACAAACGTAACTCACACTGAGATTAAGGAGCTTGTTTTAAGTCAATAATGTCTTAATATTGGAAAATGAAAATAATCGTTGCAGATGTCTCACTTTCAGCAAGATGTTTTCCCATATAATGATTTAGATGAATCTCCTATAGTTTAGTTTTGTTTAATTTGATGTGTGCTAAGATATTTGCACCAGTAACTAGACAGAAGTTTCTGGTTCTGCTCAGTTTGGTCCTGATTGGGTCGCAGCAGCTCAAACAGCTGCAGCTCTCCAGCATGTAATCAGACCCACTGATGAGCTGAAATGTCCAACATGGTGCCGTGATCAGCAGAAACTTCATGTCAGACAGTAAACGCTGCGGTTCTGTACCTGTTCCTGAGTCAGGCCTCGGTAGCGGATCCCTCCGTCCCGCGGAGGCCGGATGATGGCACAGCCTGGACAGGAAGAGACAGCATGAGGGACAGCAGGGGACAGTAGAGGACAACTGTCTTCAGGTAAACACGTCTCAGAAACTCCAGCTGTTTTAGTTTGAGCCTCACTGCACAGATTCCAGCTTTTCACTCAGGAATCTCTGCTGTCCACTAAAATAACCAACTCAACACACTCCCTCACACACACACTCCCTCACACACACACACTCCATCTCACACACACACACTCCCTCACACACACACACCCTCCTCACACACACACTCCCTCCACACACACACTCCCTCACACACACACTCCCTCCACACACACACTCCCTCACACACACACTCCCTCACACACACACTCCTTCACACACACACTCCTTCACACACACACTCCTTCACACACACACTCCCTCACACACACACTCCCTCACACACCACACTTCCCTCACCACAACACACTCCCTCACACACAACACCCTCCTTCACACACACAC
The DNA here is from genome assembly GCA_033032245.1 of Poecilia picta. Lineage (NCBI taxonomy): Eukaryota > Metazoa > Chordata > Actinopteri > Cyprinodontiformes > Poeciliidae > Poecilia > Poecilia picta. The sequence continues at coordinate 1,909,553 of CM065368.1, read as the reverse complement.
TCCCTCACACACACACTCCTTCACACATTCACACACTCCATCACACACACTCCAATTACCTCCCGCTGATGAATTATGTATGGGCACAACGGGCGCTGGGAGAGCGCAGAGGATAATCAGAAACAATATCGGCGCCATTTGTGGATCTGGAAGAGAGAGAAGGTTTAAAAATACGGAACGAAGGAAAAAAGATAATCTGGACATTTTTTACATGTGGACTGTAACTCTGCTGCCCTCAGCAGCCCAGACTCTCTTTCTGTTGCCATGTATCAATGTGGGCCTCAAAATGTTCTGTGTTCCCACGTTTCCAGGAATATTCATCCATATTTATGTATTTAATTCAAACATATTCATATCCACAATTCAAATTCCAGGGTATATATTTAGATAACCTTTTAATAATGAGGTAGGCAGAAACATGAACTCTTTGGATCCCTTTTCTTTTATATGTCTCACTTTTTACACATTATTCTTTCTTTAAAGAAAATAAGAAAAAGGAAAATAAAATAAAAGAACAATTAAAAAAAAACAACTATGGATCCAAATAATTTTCCTCCATATTTTGGACGCAGCTGAGCTTCATGTTAATTTTACTGCTGCTACTGAAAGGTTTTCTGGTGCACTTAAGGTTAAAATCAGAGTTTATTTGTTGCTGCAGTGACTACCTGATGACACCAACATCACCCAGCAGCTCCAGGACCCGGTTCCTAAATCCAATCCTTTACGTTCCCATCGCAGGAAATTTGGTCTTTTTCTCCAATATTTTGAGGTTTATTTATTAAAATGAGAATATTTCGTCCTCCTTCAGTCAGAAAGTCTCTAATCTGAACAAAGAGTTTTTAACTCATTCATTTTAATTGATTTTGGTGAAAGATGAAAGGATTTCTTTAAACCAAGTTTGAATGTTTTGACCTTTGACTCATTTATGCTTGAAAAGTTTTTCCAAATCAAGAATGAACTTTACTTCATCTAAATAACTCTTGAAATAATCTGGATTTCTTTGGTGTTAGTTTCGGAGAACCTCAGGGTTTAATACTCAGAATCAATATTTTTCTCAGTGATAAATTTCTCTATTGTCGTTGGGAAACATTGAAATGTTGGTAAATGTTATGTGAACAATTTGATCTGACAACTTGCTAAACATACACATGTTTATCTTAAATACAATAAACATCTGTATTATCCAATAAAATGTTACATTTTACATGAGAAGAATTTAATCATCTAAACTGATCTGGATTAATAATTCTCTCAACTTTCTGAAGGATTTTCTTTGGAAACTAAATATTATAGAGATCTATGGAGTGTTTGTTTAAAAAGTGGATACGCTGAGGACTGAACATACATTTAAAGAATCACCTACTTATATCTAAGTTCACGGTTTCTGTACCAGACGGGGGAACTTTGGGACTTTCACAGATTAAAATAAAAATAAAACTAGGTGAAAAAGGTGAAAAGCCTCTGGCAGAATCTTTTAATTCTGCTTTGATGAGTTTTCAATCATCTGCCTGACAATTTAATTCAAACAACTTTTTCTCAATTTTGGTGCAATAAGAAAATATGTAATTTAATTAAAAAAATAAATATGAATGGTCCAGAACAATCAAACTGGCTCTGAAAGCAGAGAAATACAATTTAAATCCCAAATACACGACTCTGTGTTCTGGTCTGCATTTGGAAATAATATGCAATGCCTGAGTGGTTCATAGGTCAGAGGTCAGCTGCTACAAACGAAAACATGGATAAAAGCTAAAGACACTAAAGTCTGAGAAGATTTTTTAAAATGACTTCAAGACTTTCTAGAGTAGCGGTTCTCAACGTGGGCGGTACCGCCCCCCAGGGGGCGTTCAGAGGACGACCGCCCTGCACCTTAAGGGGTTAAAAAAAAAAAAGACGCGCACATTGCGCAAAACTCTGAAACAGGAAAAGCGGGACATAATATGGAGCGACAAACTAAATGTGAATTATGGCATAAAAACAGAGAAAAATCAACACATAGTGTGAAACAAATGATGATTGGGTGGCGCAGCAGACAGTAAATAGCGTCAATAAACAATAAAATAAATGTAGCAATAGGAAAGAAACTAAAGTGGACATAGCAATAAACCAAGAGAGAATATTACTAATCAAAGGAAACTAAATGGAAATGAATGAAGAACAAAATGCAAGAATAAACTAAGAAACTAAAGTAAATACAGAGGAATAAACTGGTATGGCAAGACCTTTTGAGCAATAATTAATACGGAGGACAGTATGGCAAGAATAAACAGACACTATTTCCACATAAAAGGTAAAATAATATTGTTGAAATGTTGAGACCATATCTAGTACTGAGAATAAATATATCTTACAAACCATAACAGTAAAAAAACTGATCACTAATTTATGTTTTTAATTATATTTGATATATTTATTTCTTCAATATTATTTTTCATGTCAGTGTTAATGTCATGAGGCTGAGACTCCATGACACTTTCAGTTTGACTCATTAGGATTTGATGAAGAACCAGATTTGTTCGTTGTCATTTCTGTCCAGTAAAACTATTAATCTATAATCAATAGACAGGTCTATATAAAGATATAATCAATGTTTCTGTCTCATATTTGTATGGCATTAAAAGGATCTGGAACTTTAGTTTTTCCACTGAAAGCTCTGGTTTGCACAATAAATGCCATGTGGGTGAAGTTTTATGGATGATGCTATGATGTCCCATTATCCTGAAGGCAGCACAGAGCTGCACCACCAGAAACCGACAAACACTGAATAGAAGAAGAGCTATGATTAATGTAGTTACAGTTCTATCCATGTTTTATGATTAACGTAGTTACAGTTCTATCCATGTTTTATGATTAATGTAGTTACAGTTCTATCCATGTTTTATGATTAACGTAGTTACAGTTCTATCCATGTTTTATGATTAATGTAGTTACAGTTCTATCCATGTTTTATGATTAACGTAGTTACAGTTCTATCCATGTTTTATGATTAATGTAGTTACAGTTCTATCCATGTTTTATGATTAATGTAGTTACAGTTCTATCCATGTTTTATGATTAACGTAGTTACAGTTCTATCCATGTTTTATGATTAATGCAGTTACAGTTCTATCCATGTTTTATGATTAATGTAGTTACAGTTCTATCCATGTTTTATGATTAATGTAGTTACAGTTCTATCCATGTTTTATGATTAATGTAGTTACAGTTCTATCCATGTTTTATGATTAATGCAGTTACAGTTCTATCCATGTTTTATGATTAATGTAGTTACAGTTCTATCCATGTTTTATGATTAACGTAGTTAGAGTTCTATCCATGTTTTATGATTAATGTAGTTACAGTTCTATACCATGTTTTATGATTATGTAGTTACAGTTCTATCCATATTTTATGATTAATGTAGTTACACTTCTATCCATGTTTTAATGTTGCAGAGCTCAGTCGGTTTGCAAATAGTTCAAAGTTTAAACTAGCATGTTGTACATGTTTTATCTCATTTTGTGGAATATTTAACAACTAAAAAATAAGAATATTTTTTCCTCTCTGATTGGCTGCTGTTACCAATTTTAATTTGAATGTTCATTGCATTTTTCTTAGATGCCTGTGAAAATAATTTCTATTCCCATGACTTTTTTGTTCTCTGGGAAATTATTTTTGATGATAAAAACAGAAACAAGCATAAAAATCAAAACATCTACAATAGTGATAGTAATTGTAATGATAAAATAATGGTCAGTGCAAAGTAGCCTACAAATTCTTTGGTGGGGGGTGAGGGACCTGGATGAGGGCTGGGGGGGCGTTGGGCCAAAAGAGGTTGAGAAACACTGGCATAGAATATTTCAGCAGATCTGTTGGTTCTGATTTATTCCTTTTATGGACTTTCTCTCATCTTTATTCTGGTTGAATCGTTGCATGTCTAAATCCCTCTGGTTATGGATGCTGTTTGAAAAACCGAAATAATCCCTGAACTCTGACCCCAGGTCCCAGAGGAGTCCTGGAGGCTTCATGGTGCAGACAGACGGAGGAAGTTCCTCCGTCATACGGATCATGATCCCAAAGTCACAGCAGATGAGCAGCTAAAGCAAAGGAGCTGGAGGAGCAGAGCTGACACCTGATGATGATGGATGGTCTCTGCAGCCCGAATGTTGAGCTGTTAGCAACATGCTAACAGTCTTCAGTCAGAGGCTTCTTTAGATTCGTTACAAGACTGACTGCTACTGGAGTTTCTTCCTCATCAGGAGCCACAGCGATGTTTTCAAGACACTTGGATGATTCGAGTTGTTATAATATCTAATTTCCATTTGGGATGAATAGAAGATTTTTTCATTTGAATTAAATTGAGAATGACTGGGAGAGGCTGATAGTGCAAACATGTTATGACAAAGAGCAGCCAAGTTTCTGAGCAGTTATGGAACAAAACATGTGGTTTAGAAAAGTAACTGGTTCTAATCCAGAACCCTGTGGGACTCCACACCTGACCGAAGCTACCTGAAATATATCTATAAAAACATTTATGGTCTGTAATCTCAGGTTAGAACAAGACCAATAAACACTTGAACAGATCTGAGGAAGCTGGTGTAACTGGGTTTGGGTCAGAACTTTTCCATAACATCCGTGTTGTTACTGATCGGGTGAATGGCAGCGGGGAGAAGCTGCTGGTTCTTCATTTCCTTCCTTCCTCGCTGAGAGGAGAACCGGATGATCCAGCCGAAGGAAATCCTGCCGCTTCCACCAGCGGAGCGGGAAGGAAAGCAGGCCGAACCGGTTCGGCTCGGTCCATCAGCTGTGATGATGGCTGGGGGATTCCAGCCAGCGCCTCGGAACCAGCGCAGGCCTGACAGACGAAGCCCCGCCGCCCAGCAGCGGGCTGCCGGCCGGAAGCTGCCGATCCGGCTCGGTTTCAGCACCGCGGACAGCGTCACCCCGCTGCTTCACGCAGAGACCCGCAAAATGCTGCATTTCTTGCGTGGCTGAGCGTGAACCGCGGGTCACGGCGCAGCTGCCGGCGGGTCCTGCTCAGGGAGTCCGGCGGCCTGCAGGGGAAGCCGAACCTCCCGCTCGCTGGGAAGCCTGACCCAGAATGTCACCGTCTAATCTCTGGAACAACGCGCGTCGCTCCCGCTCGGGCCTGGATGCTGCCTTCTGCATTCACAGCCACATCTGCCCGGATCCGCTACAGCCGCAGTGGATCTGGACCGGAAAGCCGAGCCTGAGGTACTTACTGTCGGTTCGATGGCTCCCGGTCCAAACCAGTCCTCCCAGTGAGTCGGATTAGTGGGCAGAAAGGCGCATCCCCCCGGCGCTGTGCATGGCTCTGTTATTATGGCTTTGCAGTAAATGAGCGAGCAGCTCGGCGCGTAAACAGCGCTGGTCCGGGTTATTTCCAAGTATTGCAAAGAGATGACAAGAAGGGAAAAAAATCCACACACACTCACACACACACACACTCACACACTCACACACAAATAAAGATACACAAACACATCCACAGAAACGACGAGCAGCGCTTCAGCTCTCCCCTCCTCCTCTCTACAATCTGGAGCTCATGGCGACGTCATGATGGAGACGCACCGTGCGTAAAACCTCCCGCACGTATTTATCTGGCTTATTCTGAAACCCGAGCAGGAGACGGACTGCGCCCAGCCCGGCAGGAAGCGGCTCCTGATGGAGGATCATTGCGCAGATTCCGCCCCGCTGCGCCGCCGCAGACATGGCGCCGCTGCTTTAACGCGTTAAGCCTAAAAGCTCCTCGGAGCTTCAATGACAGAAGCTTCGCTCAGGTTTCTGCTGATCCGCCGAGCCAAAGTCAGCGACACATCAAACACCTGCGGAGGACATGAACACATTTGATCATCATTTCTTTAATGTTCAAGGAGACATTTTCATTTCAAACGGAGTTAAACTCTGATGACACGTTTCACTGAAAGAACCCAAACTCATTCTGGAAAGGTATCAGTCAGGAGCAGGGTGTTTATTAGGTGTTGACCTGCAGCAGCAGTCAGGCCACCGGCCTCAGACCTGGAGCGGGACTGACCCTGCTGGGCTTCCTTAGAGGTCCTGAACTCTGCAATGTTCACCGTCCTGCTCATCTACAGATTCTTATCTCATATTTTGCATTTTGTGCACAAATGCATATTTTCTGCCATTTTTTAACTTATCCTGCTCCGTTGAATATTTCTTTAGAATATGCCATTTTAATTTCTATCTTCTAACGATGTACAGTTAGAGGCACAATAAAGAATATTTATATTGTATTTAATAGGAAAATTATTTTTACAATAATTCTCCTAATTATATTTAAATTAATTTCACCACAGTGCAATATGGCTGTAATTTATAAACTGATATTGTTCCTCTAGCAGATCCGTTTGTCTGCAGTTTGAATCTTTGGCTCTAAATCCAAACGGATTCATAAAAACACGTTCAGGAGTCAAAGATGAGATTTATTGATGCAACAGGAAGCAGAGAATCACATTTACAGATGATCATCATCAAACACATTTAAATATTCTCCATCTGAATAATTACAAACATTTACAGGCTGTTCCACTTTGTGTTTTTAGACGTTTCACTCGTCAAATAAAAAGTCAGTGTTACTTTTAGTTTTGTGTGGAACATAAAAGTTCTGATCAGTTTGGAACCAGAAGCGTTAAAGTGTCAAGGCAAACATCAAGTCACAACAGGAGCTTCTTTTGTTTTAAGGCAAACAAAAATCCATGTAAACAATAATTTAAATAACACAAATCTGACTTCACACCATTTAAATGAAAGGCTGATTCTAAAACCCGGACCGGAACCGCAGGACCGACCAAAACTTGCTCCTGCAGCTGCAGACAGAACCAAACGTTTTTAATCAAGTCTTCCTGACTGTCCCAGGTTCTGCCGGGTCCGGACGACCCGGTTAGCTTCCACTCGATCCGGCCTGACGGGACGCAGGGAAGCGGCGCCTCCGGAGGTCCAGGCGAACGGACCGGACCGGACCGGAGTCTGAGAAAATAAAGCAAACGGGGATTTTTAAGGTTCTGATGGTTTGGTCATGCTAGAGGAACGGATCGACCTTCAGGGTTCTGCTGTAGTGTTCTACTGAGGCTGCCGGGTCAACCGGTTCTACTGAGGTTCTGCTGAGGTTCTACTGAGGCTGCCGGGTTAATCGGGTCGCTTTAAGCTCAGACTACATGTTCTGGTTTGAGTTTTCCATCCCGGTCCCGGTTCTGGCTCCAGTCCTGGCTCACAGGCTGAAGCTGCGGTGGTGCTGCTTGGAGAAGTTCTGCTGGCGCTCCCTGGCGCCGCCGGGTGCCGCCGGGTCCCGCGTCCTGGCCCGGTCCCGGTCCCGGTCCCGGTCCGCCTCATCTCCGGTCACGCTGCCCACGTCGCTCAGGTCGCCCAGGTCGCCCAGGTGCTCCACCGAGTCGAACTTCTCCAGGTCCGAGGCGATGGTCTGCAGGCTGAGGACGGACAGCGAGTCGGACCCGGCCCGCTCCCGCTCCGCCTCCTTGTAGCGGTCCGCCAGGTCCAAGGCGGCGTCCAGACGCTCCTTGGCGGCGGCGGCGTCCTCCCGGACCCGGGCGTCGGACTCGGCGCCGACGGGCGGGCTGCGGGTGGGGCAGTCGGGCGGGTCGCGACCCCTCTGGGCGTGGATCTGCTCACTGATCTGCTCCAGGTTCCTCAGAGCGACGGAAGTAACGGGTTTTCACCTTGGAGACGTTCTGCTCCAGCTGCAGGACCTTCGTCTTATGATCCTGACCACACCCACACACACACACACACACACACACACACACACACACACACACACACACACACACACAGTGTTAATGGATCAGGTCCAGTATGGACCCGTCACCAGGCTGGTGACAGGTGTGTGTTCTCGGCCCACCAGGCTCGCTGTACCTCCAGGATGTGGTTGAGTTGAGACTTGAGCTCGAAGTAGGGCTTGGACTTGACGATGACCCGCTTCAGGGACTTCTGCAGGGTCTGGACCCGGGCCTCGGCCTCCTGGCAGGCGTGTGTGACGCGCATGTGTTCCCGCTCGCTGCGGATCCGTTCCTCCTCGGCTTCGTTCACCTGCAGGACAAACGGAGGACAACCAAACGAGTTCTGGTCATTTAGATGAAGTTAGAGAAGAAATCAAACTTTTTACTGCAGATACAATTTATAAATTAATTATTAAAGGTTCCATTTGATGTTTCTGTGCAAATTGAGACATTTTCCTATAAATTTGTTAAATTTTGCCTTTTTTGACCCAAAACTGTCCCAGTGCTGCCGTCTTTGGGTTGAACGGTGTTGTCACAGCCCTGGCTCAGGGACGCCCCCTGGTGGAGTCAGGAGTAGGACCAGCGCTCGTCTCTCATTTGTCTCATGTCTGCTCTGCTCTGACAGAACCAACTGCTCACTCAGGGGTCGACGCTTCAGAAATCTCAAAAAGAACAAAAGGTCCAAGCGTCTGAAAAGTTACTAAATCTATGGACAGGCAGTGAGATTTCTTCTTCCCTCCTGACTGGCTCGTCTCCACTTAGCCACGCCCCTCGGACTCGTGGCTCCGCCCACTATGGCGGGATTTCTCTAAATTCGTCTGGGGGTGGAGCCAACCCTTCACAATGGTCTATTAAATCCTGAAGAACTGAATTTTGCCTCCACGTTTCATTTACATCTAAATTCATTAAACAGATTCTGCTCAGTTTTTACAGTGAAATATTTAAACATTTATTTCTGTTATGAATCGTTTTAATAGAAAACAACAGTCAGTCCTAGTCCTGGTCATGGTTCTGGTCATGGTCATGGTCCAGGTCCTGGTCCTGGTTCTGGTTCTGGTTCTCTCCACTCTTCCTCCAGACTCTGGGAACATTGGAGCAGTTCTGGTTCTGCTCAGTCCAGGTTCTGGTTCTGACTATCCAGAAGTCGTCCGGTTGTTCCGAGCTGATGAACCTGGAAGCTGCAGATGTTCTTCACATTGTTCTGGATTTGATGATCGGAGTCCAGCAGGCGGGAAGCAGCAGGGATGTGTGTGTGTGTGTGACTCTCTGTGTGTGTGTGACTCTGTGTGTGTGTGTGACTCAGTGTGTGTGTGTGTGACTCTCTGTGTGTGTGTGACTCTGTGTGTGTGTGTGTGTGACTCTCTGTGTGTGTGTGACTCTGTGTGTGTGTGTGACTCTCTGTGTGTGTGTGTGACTCTGTGTGTGTGTGTGTGACTCTGTGTGTGTGTGTGTGACTCTGTGTGTGTGTGTGTGACTCTCTGTGTGTGTGTGTGTGTGTGTGTGTTGTGTGTGTGTGTGACTCTGTGTGTGTGTGTGTGTGACTCTGTGTGTGGTGTGTTGACTCTCTGTGTGTGTGTGTGACTCTCTCTGTGTGTGTGACTCTCTGTGTGTGTGTGTGGACTCTCTGTGTGTGTGTGTGACTCTCTGTGTGTGTGTGTGACTCGTGTTGTGTGTGTGTGTGTGTGTGACTCTCTGTGTGTGTGTGACTGTGTGTGTGTGTGTGTGTGTGACTCTCTGTGTGTGTTGTGACTCTGTGTGTGTGTGTGACTCTCTGTGTGTGTGTGTGTGACTCTCTGTGTGTGTGTGTGTGTGTGTGTTGTGTGTGACTCTTTGTGTGACTCTGTGTGTGTGACTCGTGTGTGTGTGACTCTCTGTGTGTGTGTGTGACTCTCTGTGTGTGTGTGACTCTCTGTGTGTGTGTGACTCTCTGTGTGTGTGTGTGACTCTCTGTGTGTGTGTGTGACTGTGTGTGTGTGACTGTGTGTGTGTTGACTGTGTGTGTGTGTGTGTGTGTGTGTGTGTGTGTGTTTGTGTGTGGTGACTGTGTGTGTGTGTGTGACTGTGACTGTGTGTGTGTGTGTCTCTGTGTTGTGTGTGTCTCTGTGTGTGTGTGTGACTCTCTGTTGTGTGTGTGACTCTGTGTGTGTGTGACTGTGTGTGGACTCACTCTCTGTGTGTGTCTCTGTGTGTGTGACTCTGTGTGTGTGTGTGTGTGTGACTCTCTGTGTGTGTGTGTGACTCTGTGTGTGTGTGTGACTCTTGTGTGTTGTGTGACTGTGTGTGTGTGTGTGTGACTGTGTGTGACTGTGTGTGTGCTTCTGTGTGGGGTGTGTGTGTGACTGTGTGTGTTGACTCTGTGTGTGTGACTCTCTGTGTGTGTGTGTGACTCTGTGTGTTGTGACTCTCTGTGTGTGTGTGACTCTGTGTGTGTGGACTGTGTGTTGATGTGTGTGTGACTCTCTGTGTGTGTGTGTGATCTTGTGTGGTGTGTGTGTGACTCTGTGTGTGTGTGTGACTCTCTGTGTGTGTGTGTCTGTGTGTGTGTGTGACTTGTGTGTTGTGTTGTGTGTGGGACTGTGTGTGTGTGTGTGTGTGTGTGTTTTGTGTGACTCTCTGTGTGTGTGTGTGACTGTGTGTGACTCTGTGACTCTGTGTGTGTGACTCTGTGTGTGTGTGTGTGTGTGTGTGTGTGTGTGTGTGTGACTCTGTGTGTTGTGACTCTGTGTGTGTGTGTGTGTGTGACTCTCTGTGTGTGTGTGTGACTGTGTGTGACTCTGTGACTCTGTGTGTGACTCTGTGTGTGTGTGTGTGTGTGTGTGTGTGTGTGTGTGACTCTCTGTGTGTGTGACTCTGTGTGTTGTGTGTGTGTGTGACTCTCTGTGTGTGGTGTGACCTCTCTGTGTGTGTTGTGTGTGTGTGTGTGTACTCTTGTGTGTTGTGTGTGACTGTGTGTGTGTGTGTACTCTCTGTGAGTGTTTGTGACTGTGTGTGTGTGTGACTGTGTGGTGTGTGTGTGGACTCTGTGTGTGTGTGTGACTCTCTGTGTGTGTGTGTGACTGTGTGTGTGTGTGTGTGACCTCTGTGTATGTTGTGTGTGACTCTCTGTGTGTGTTTGTGACTGTGTGTGTGTGTGACTGTTGTGTGTGTGTGTGACTCTCTGTGTGTGTGTGTGACCTCTGTGTGTGTGTGTGACTGTGTGTGTGTGTGTGTACTCTTGTGTGTGTTGTGTGTGACTGTGGTGTGTGTGTGTGACTCTCTGTGTAAGTGTGTGTGACTCTGTGTGTGGTGTGTGACTCTGTGTGTGTGTGTGTGACTCTCTGTGTTGGTGTGTGTGATCTCTGTGTGTGTGTGTGTGACTCTCTGTGTGTGTGTGGTTGTGTGACTGTTGATTGTGACTCTGTGTGTGTGTGTGACTCTCGGTGTGTGTGTGTGTGACTCTCTGTGTGTGTGTGTGACTCTCTGTGTATGTGTGTGTGACTCTCTGTGTGTGTGTGACTCTGTGTGTGTGTGTGTGACTCTGTGTGTGTGTGACTCTCTGTGTGTGTGTGTGTGGACTGTGTGTGTGTGACTCTCTGTGTGTGTGTGACTCTGTGTGTGTGACTCTCTGTGTGTGTGTGACTGTGTGTGACTCTCTGTGTGTGTGTGTGTGACTCTCTGTGTATGTGTGTGTGACTCTCGTGTGTGTGTGTGACTGTGTGTGTGTGACTTGTGTGATGTGTTGTTGTGACTCTCTGTGTGTGTGTGCGACTCTGTGTGTGTGTGACTCTGTGTGTGTGTGTGTGACTCTGTGTGTGTGTGTTGTGTGACGTGTGTGTGTGCGACTGTGTGTGTGTGACTCTGTGTGTGTGACTCTCTGTGTGTGTGTACTGTGTGTGTGACTCTGTGTGTGTGTGTGTGTGTGACTCTGTGTGTGTGTGACTCTCTGTGTGTGTGGTGTGGTGTGTGTGTGACTCTGTGTGTGTGTGACTCTCTGTGTGTGTGTGTGTGACTGTGTGTGTGACTCTCTGTGTGTGTGACTCTGTGTGTGTGTGTGTGTGTGACTCTCTGTGTGTGTGTGACTCTCTGTGTGTGTGTGTGACTGTGTGTGTGTGACTCTCTGTGTGTGTGGACTCTCTGTGTGTGTGTGACTCTCTGTGTGTGTGTGACTGTGTGTGTGTGACTCTCTGTGTGTGTGTGACTCTCTGTGTGTGTGTGACTCTCTGTGTGTGTGTGACTCTCTGTGTGTGTGTGACTCTCTGTGTGTGTGTGACTCTCTGTGTGTGTGTGACTCTCTGTGTGTGTGTGACTCTCTGTGTGTGTGTGACTCTCTGTGTGTGTGTGACTCTCTGTGTGTGTGTGACTCTCTGTTGTGTGTGGACTCTCTGTGTGTGTGTGACTCTCTGTGTGTGTGTGACTCTCTGTGTGTGTGACTCTCTGTGTGTGGTGTGAATCTCTTGTGTGTGTGTGACTCTCTGTGTGTGTGTGACTCTCTGTGTGTGTGTGAATCTCTTGTGTGTGTGACTCTCTGTGTGTGTGTGAATCTCTTGTGTGTGTGTGACTCTCTGTGTGTGTGTCTACCTTGGAGGTGGCGTGGTTGAGCATCTCCTGCCAGGTGGGGTCCAGCGTGTTCTTGCCGTCGGCCATCAGGCCCTGCTCCGCCACGTAAACCATCTCCCTGGCAGCCGTGTGCATGGAAACGGCGCGTTCATAACTCAGCGCCGCCTTCTGCGTCTCCTGCTGCGCCTGCAGGAAGCAGGAAGTTCAGCCTCACTGTCCTCTGACATGTCTCTGTTCCACACAGAGGTGTTGCTATGACGATACACTGTGGAGCCTCACCATGATCCCAAAACAGAAACCCATTCATACCGTTTATGTTCAGTTGTTTTTAAGGCCTGAAAAGTAAATTACTACTTAAAAAATCTTCACTCTGATAACTGATATGGAAATATTCTGCATATTTTACATGAAAATACACAGAACAAAGTGACAGGCTGGCATTTTTATCTATTAACTTTAAATGTTACATATTTGTCCAAACATCTGAAGAGCCAGAGGAGATTCTGCCGAGCAGCAGGTTGATCTGCTGAGACCAGAGGCGGACCGATCCATCGGCCGATACTTCCATCTGAAACCGATCGATCAATGTTCTCACAGGTCTGAAAATAATCCAGTCTGCTGCGAGAGACGGCTGAAGAAATGGAACAGATTACAGACTGAAGGAGCCGATTGTTTCAGTTTACTGAGAAGTTTCCCCTTGTATTTCATTGCAATACCTCCTTATACAAGGTTTATCAATGAAATAAGAGCTGAACACTGAAGGTGTATCGTGACCTTTTACCACCTGACTGAGGCAGTGAAAAAATGTTTTTTTGAAACTGACAGGTAAGCAGTGGATTGTCTCATATCAAATAATCACAATAAGACACCATTTTCAATAACTAATGTGTTTCTACCAGAGCAGATCAAACACCAACAACCTGGAAAATCTCCAGCTTCATCACATCAACAACCTCTGACATCTTTTAGTGCAAATGTCCAACTGTCTGACTCGACAATGTCAGAAAACATCTTAGTTTTAGGACCATAAATCGATGCCTTTTTAATTATTCTTCCCTGCAAATTTACGAAAACTAAATGAAAATAGTCCAGAAGTTCATTCCTCCAGCGTTTGAGCCTCTGAAGCTCTTAATCCTTCAGACTGATGTATGTACTTTCAAACATCATTTCACTGTGAACCGTTTTCCTTCCTGGACTCTGCAGACGGCAGTAAAAGGTCCGGAGCAGCGCGCGCGCGCGCGCACACACACACACACACACACACATACACACACACACACACACACACACACACACACACACACACACACACACACAGTTTGAGACGAGGCGTATTGATCCGTACCTCCTTAGCGAGGCGGCGGGCTTCGTAGTACGGCCTGGCTTTCTCGATGCAGCCGCCAAGCTGAGAGCTCTGAGCGTTCAGCTTCCTGGCCGACTCAGTGAGGATCTTCCTGTACGCTGACCTGGCGTCCTTCAGGGTTCATGCAGGAAAACAATGAACCACATCAGAATCATCTGCTTATTCTTTAAGTTTAGGAACTACAAACACACATTTATCAGACTAACTTTAACTGAAAGACATTTGATATGTGTGTGTTAAAGCTATATTAAATCTGAAGCCGACTCTTCTGATGACTGACTCTCCACTTACATCCAGCTCCAGCTCCAGCTTGTTGATTTCTGCACTGGCTTCGTTTAGATGCTCCAGCTCCTCCTGCGAAAAGGCAAACAAAAATTCATCAACTGCAAGAGCAAACCGACATGTTTACCTCTGGGATTAGAGGGAATGACGGCTAATCTGAGACTGAAAGCTGGTGGACAAAGATGATTACTTCTGACAGACAGCGGGATTATCACAGATTATTATGATTTATAATGAACAAAGCACTCTAACAGTTAATCAGCTCCGTCTGAATCGACCCTGATCGAAAGTAATCCAGTGATCTGCTAACAGGAGCACCAGAGGCCGGTGGTCTCACCTGAATACGGGGGTCCAGCTCCTCCTCATACGGGCTGTGCAGCTGCTCTCTGACGCCTCTTTCACTGTCGCCTTCGTCACAGGCGTCTCTGAGCGCATTTTCTACTTTTGTCCCGCTCGTTTTGGAAGAATTGGTCTCCAAATCCTCCCCCCCCTCCTCACCGCCAGGAATGACCTCCCTCCAGCCCCCCACGTCCGACTCCCCGGAGCCGGCGGGGCTTTCTCGCAAGTCGCCTGGTTCCATCCCAGGCCCTACAGACGGGCGGCTACTAGCTTGATTTATCCCGGAGAGAAGCACCTTCCGCCCAGCAGCGACCGAGAGAGAAGCGGTTGGAGATCAGAAAATAATCCAAGTGGCGGAGAGAGAGGAGTTTGAAGCCATTTTTAGTCTGCACAGAAACCCGAACCCGCAATTAGCCTAGCCTAGCCTAGCATACTCTGTAGAGACGGGCGCTCCAATTAGCTTAGCCTAGCCTAGCATACTCTGTAGAGACAGGCGCTCCAATTAGCCTAGCCTAGCTTGTATAGAAACCACTAGCCTAGCCTGTCAAAATGCTAATTCCACCGCTAAGTTTTCTGCGAACATGTGAGAACCAGCAGCTGCTGTTCAGTAAAAACCATGTGGAGGTTTAATCAATAAAAAAACCCCTTATTTTACCGCCACTTTCCTCCATCTCTTAACATCCCCACTCCAGAGCTAGACCAGCTAGCCGCTCCGTTCTCACACCATCATCACAGATGAAGTGAACAGTTCAGAGCTGAACCACGTCAGCCACCGTAGAAACAACAAAACTCTGCTGCAGTTTCTCTTCAACACCCAATGAGGATAAATGTTTTAAAACTCACGATTTCACATTAATAGTATATTCCATTTTCAATTACTTAAATATAAATATACTTTGGTTTATTTTTAAATCGCAAGTTGATTATATCCCCCTTTCAACCAGATTACAGCGTCGTTATCAAAACTTATTTTATCACTTATTTTATGACTGCTGGGTTTCCTTTGGAGGGCTGAAGTTCCAGTTCCATTTTTAATAATTAATAAAATGTCAAAGAATAAAACGTTGTACTTGAGACTTCAAAATATGAAGTCATTTGCATTCTCTGCTGGGAAAGAAATACAAGATTAAAAGGTTCTCCTTGACAGTTTGCATAAAGTAGATATGACTAAACCAGAGCTCGAACATAGTCACAGATCATAACTGAGAAAAAGTTACATTATGACCAAAAACTCTGCATTAATTTTGTTTTTATTAAAAAAGAAAAATAAAACATAAAAATTCCCACAGTGACTCCAAGGCAAAAAATATTCCATAGAAAATCATCTGAAAATGTGAGCAGGAAAAACAGAATTTAGTTTCATCGCAGTCGTCAGCAGACAGAAACACAGATTAGATGAAAAAGCTTCCTTCTCAGGATCAACTCCAATAATTTAAAGACAATAAGGCAAACTGGGCTGATGCATTAAACGTGTGGCTGCAATGTGAACAATCAGAATCATAGAAAAATAGAGCTCTGGTGATTTACAGCAGATCTGCTGTGCGCTGCAGGGAAACCTGAGTAGTGTTGGCTGAACCTCCTAAACATCCAGCATCTGGAAAGGCAAACAGGAGAAATCCTGTTTCTCTTTGGTGTGGAATGTGTCAGACGGATCCTCAGCTCCAGGTGGGATCGTACTGACTCCACCCAGGAGGCGGGGCCAGGTAGATCCTCCGCCCCCTGTAGAAGAAGCTGACCACGCCTCGGTATCCGGTCCGTGGCACGCCGGACTTCAAGTCGTCCATGATGCCCAGATTCTTGGCCATGACCTTGAAACTGTCCTTGCTGGAGTACTGGAGCCGGAACGGTCCGGAGCCGCTCAGCCGGCCCTGCTTCACGTCTTCGTACGTTACCACGGCGGCGCTGTACACCTGCTTGGTGAAGTTGGTCCGGTACGCGTCCTCCTGCAGGTAGGCCAGGTCCAGCTCGGTGAAAGGCACAAACTCAGAGTTCAGTTTGATGAACTTCAGGTATTTGTCGTAGAACTGGCCCAGGCTGACGCCCTGCCGGCCGAACGTCAGCGTGCGGGAGATCTCGGGCCGGACGCAGGCGCGGCCCCGCCGCTGCTCCGGCTGCCGCATCCAGTCGTCCCAGAAGGAGGCGGGCCACTTGGGCTCCAGCTCCTCCCAGACCTCCCGGAGCAGCATCCAGCCCAGACCCGGGAAGAAGTCGGTGCGGTAGAGCAGCGCCGGCTGGCCCGGGTCCACCATCCCCTCCCGGCCGTTGTCGTTCCAGGCCGACGCGCACCACAGGCTGGGGTCCGACTGCAGCACCGGGTGCAGGGCCCGGAAATACTCAAAGAAGTCTGGCGCCACCTGCAGGAGAGGATGGATGAGTAGATGTTTTTAGGAGGGAGACGGAAAGCATGAAGGATTCGGAGGGAACCGGTGAACAAGTTATCGATTAATGAGTGAATCTAAAGCTGATCTGATTGATCGACTAAGGATTAATTAAAAACATGACTTTTCTCTTGATTCAAGAGAAATCACTCAACATGAAGGGCTACGTTTTTCATAATACGCTGAATTAAAAAATATATAGCTTGTGTTTGATAATCTCCTTCAGTTTTCTGCTGTTTATTGGAATGTTTTCTGAACAGGTTGTTACTGAAAGCGATAATTTAATGTCAATCAATTTACCTGCATGAATTCAGGTTAAACAGCTGAAAAGGTGTCGGCTATATAAACTGGATAAACAGAAAACTGAGACACTCACATTAATAAATGTATTTATAAAATGTAACAAGACACAAACCTCTTAGGTTATTGAATAGAAAAATAAAGTATTTCATTCCCCATTAACAGAGAGATTGTGTCTGAGGTTCTCTTAAAGGAATATTAAAGTGGATGAACTCATGACAGCCCTCTGCTGGACGGCAGTCAAATGGTTTTAAACTGGGTCCTGGGGGCCTCTGGTGTCCCGTTAGCATGTGGCCCCTCCAGCATGAAGGGCAGCTCTGTAACGAGCTGATCCTGGAGCCAGGTGTGCTGAAGACGACACATCTGGCCCAAGCAGATGTGATTACTAATTTTAATCTAATAAACCGGCGATGGTTAAATGTTTGAGTCCGTATCGGGGAGCGTCGGTACCTCCAGGTCGTCCTCCACGATCACCACGGAGGAGTGGGAAAGGGTCCGGAAGACCTGGTTCAGAGCCCAGCGGTAGTGCCTGGAGATCTTGTAGTAACCCTGGAACTTCTTGTGCTCGAGCCGTACGGGGATGTCGGACAGGTCCGGCTGCTTCAGGTGAGTGACTTTATCCCCATAGGAGGCGATGACGTCGGCGGTGGCGGCGTGTCCGCAGTCCTGGCTCACTATGACGGGATGGAGCTCGGCGGAGGGCCGCAGCTCCAGCAGCTTGTCCAGGCAGCGCCTCACTGTGACCCGGTTACAGGCGATCACCAGGATGGGAATGACGGGCGGACTGGGAACGCCGACCTTCGCCCTCTTTCTGTTGTCCGGCTTCCACAGCGACCGGTGGCTCAGGATCTGGGACAGGATCTCCTTCTGCTTTTCCAGCTCCGACTCGAAGGAATTTGCGACGCGGATCACGTCTCCCATCACGTCATCGATGGGCATGGAGGCCGGATCCAGCTGCCCGGCACCCGGCTGGCCCGGGGGCGACCTGCCCCACAGCAGCAGCACCAGCACGGCGTTCCAGGTGACAAACAGGAACGTCCCACACAGAATGAGAGAGCTTCTTTTCCGGAACATGGCTCCGGGATCTGGGAAGAGCTTGGCTCCGAGTAGGCAGAGTCCTGGTTGCAGACAAAAGGAACGAGGTCTGGGAGGGTCCGTCTTCGTCCCGTTTCATCACAGAGTCATGTTCCCAGATGAGTCCGGCTCAGAGTGCAGCTGGCGGCGCCAGGGGGAAGAAATCCAGCATGTTTTCAGGATTACAGCCCAACCATCCTGGAGCAATTATCCCGTTTCACCTGAAACGACAAGAGCAGAAACATGGAAACCAGAGGAAAACCGAGCAGGAAGGCAAGTAAATGCAGCGCAAAGCAGGACCGATCCGGACAGCTGAGCCACATCGATTAGCCCTTATCACCTGCAAACAACACACACACACACACACACACACACACACACACACACACACACACACACACACACACACACACACACACACACACACACACACACACACACACACACACACACACACACACACACACACACACACACACACACACACACACACACACACACACACACACACACGGGTTCAGAGACGACAAGTTATTTGCTTTAAAGATATTATACATAAAGTTTAGGTTAAAGGAAACTGTAAAAAGTTGTGACTCAAAAAATCACCAAAAATGAATTAAATTCAACAACCTTTGATGACAACCGTCCAGGTCAAAGGTCAGTTGTTCCAGCAGAAGGTGAAGGTTGTTTTTTCTTTGTTTTAAGCTAAAAAACAAAGTCTAATCTGCCAGAAAGATAAAAATAAAAACTTTGAACTTATTTTGGTTTTCAAAGTAAACTTTAGTGCCAAAGCCTGACATTAAGAAATAAGTGAAATCTGGAAACTTTGACTCGTCCACTCCTTGTTTTGTTGTCTCCAGAAACAATCGGCTGATATTTGCTCAGCATTAAAGTAGATAATTAATGAGAACATGGGAGTGTTCACTTCATCACCAGGCAAAACCTGCAACAGCAAAAAGCTGCGTGGAAAAATCAGTAAAACATCCTGAGGCTCACTGGGTGAAATACAGAATCACCTCAGCAAAGGCTGAAGCTTAAACATGTTTAATGTGATAAACGCTGCAGATCCACAGTCACTCGGACCAACAGTCACTCGGATCCACAGTCACTCGGATCCACAGTCACTCGGATCCACAGTCACTCGGACCAACAGTCACTCGGACCCACAGTCACTGAGATCCACAGTCACTCGGACCCACAGTCACTGAGATCCACAGTCACTCGGATCAACAGTCACTCGGATCCACAGTCACTCGGATCCACAGTCACTCGGACCAACAGTCACTCGGACCCACAGTCACTGAGATCCACAGTCACTCGGATCCACAGTCACTGAGATCCACAGTCACTCGGACCCACAGTCACTCGGATCCACAGTCACTCGGATCCACAGTCACTGAGATCCACAGTCACTCGGATCCACAGTCACTCGGATCCACAGTCACTGAGATCCACAGTCACTCGGATCCACAGTCACTCGGATCCACAGTCACTGAGATCCACAGTCACTGAGATCCACAGTCACTGAGATCCACAGTCACTGAGATCCACAGTCACTGAGATCCACAGTCACATACGTCGAGATCCACAGTCACTGAGATCCACAGTCACTCGGATCCACAGTCACTCGGATCCACAGTCACTCGGATCCACAGTCACTCGGATCCACAGTCACTCGGATCCACAGTCCACACTGGATCCACAGTCACTGAGATCCACAGTCACTCGGATCCACAGTCACTGAGATCCACAGTCACTGAGATCCACAGTCACTGAGATCCACAGTCACTGAGATCCACAGTCACTCGGATCCACAGTCACTGAGATCCACAGTCACTCGGATCCACAGTCACTGAGATCCACAGTCACTCGATCCACAGTCACTGAGATCCACAGTCACTCGGATCCACAGTCACTGAGATCCACAGTCACTCGGATCCACAGTCACTGAGATCCACAGTCACTCGGATCCACAGTCACTGAGATCCACAGTCACTCGGATCCACAGTCACTGAGATCCACAGTCACTCGGATCCACAGTCACTGAGATCCACAGTCACTCGGATCCACAGTCACTGAGATCCACAGTCACTCGGATCCACAGTCACTGAGATCCACAGTCACTCGGATCCACAGTCACTGAGATCCACAGTCACTGAGATCCACAGTCACTGAGATCCACAGTCACTGAGATCCACAGTCCACTCGAGATCCACAGTCACTGAGATCCACAGTCACTCGGACCAAACCGCTCAACACTTTTCCACTGCTTCAGACCCAGAGTCACTAAGCCATCCCGCCCACCATACTTCACCTTTGAAGCTCCAGGACTGACCTGCCCCCCCCCACCGTGGACCCCCTCCAGAGGCTCTCACCCTGCCTCCCCCCCACCGTGGACCCCCACCAGAGGCTCTCACCCTGCCGGCGCGCCCTCCGCCTCCTGCCGGCTCATCCCCCGCTGTCAGCCGGGCTCAGGTGAACCTCGCGGCGGCGGGACGTGACGTGGCCGTCGCTCCTGTCGGACTTCCTCCCGCTGGAGCAGCTCAACAGCCGCCGAGGTGGCGAGTTTGTTCCCACGGAGCGGGACGGTGACGCTGAAGGAAAGTAACACGACGACTTCCCTGTTTGAGAGCTCGGCCGGAAGTCCCGCCCTAACCGTCACCTTGAGCAGTTATGCAACAGTTTGAGGAAGGAAGGAATTAAAAGTAATGAAAAGCAGCTGGTGGCTGACGAGATGGACACAAAGTTCAGACTCGGAGAAGTTCAGATTAATCAGGCTCGTTTTTCTGTTTCTGCACAACTAAACCTCCTGTTTCTATCTCCTAAAGAAATAAATGCAAATATAGGAGAGATAGTTTTATCTTCCTGCCAGCCAACCCGCAGCTTCCTGTTGGCTGGCAGCAGCTCCAGTTTACGGCTCAGGTTTCAGGCCGAGCTCGTCCCTTTTCTCCTCTCTAAACTCACTTGTTATCTGGGGAAGGAATGAAGGGCAACAGGTTTCAGTTTTCCACCTTTTGAAATGTTCTGAATGAAGAAGAACTGATTTCATAAATACATCAGAGTATAAAACAAGAAAACATCCAGAAATTCACAAATTTAACGAACTCAAACAGCAATCACTCAGAAATCCATCAGCTACGGAGTGCCAAATGTGCCATTATTTATGTGTCATGGTTCAATATTAACTGGAAGTAAATGCATTTAATTATTTACATATTGTAATATCTTAACAAATACATAATATTAACTAATATATGTAACTGATTCAGTATTTAGTTTTATATTTTTAATGCATATATTTTTATTTGATGGCTTATTAAATTGTGGCACCTATGGCTCTAAGTATCATTTTCAATGTTTACAAGAAGGTAAACAATTATGAATATTTCCTTCAGATAGTTTCAACAAGCTGCAGTAATTTGGAGGCTGAAACATCTGAATGTAAATATTTGTCCTAATGTGATTTTAATGAAACTGTTGTTTGTGTTTGAGTTTATTGTGTCATCCAGTAGTTTTTCCTATAATAAAGGTTAAAAACCATAAATAATAATTCATCCGCTCATCTAACCAAACATTCCTCAGTGTTTCATAAATCTGTAAATCAGTCCTTTGTTGTTTGTTTCTTTGTTTGTCCAAGAGGGAAACGGTTGAGCTGGAAAACTCAGACCTTCTTCCCTCCATCTGTTGTTCATTTTATCCAGATGGATCCAAAGCATTTGTACGTCTATGTTCATAATCATAGCAGTCCAACATCATGATATTTCTACATGGAAAATCATTTGCTGCAGTTATTGTGATTATTAGCACCAGACATGCTGGTCATGATTTATTCCTCTGAAAATATGAGATACATGGGAAATTCTAGAAATCTGTAAAATGAACTGCATACTTCATCTAAACAGAAAATGATGCTTGTCAGCTAAAATGTTCTCTGAAGCTTAAAAATGAAAACAAAATCCAGGAAGTCATGGTTGAAAATGGAGAACGACCCTTCAAAAGGAAGGAAGAACGGATGAAACAGCAAAAGTTTAACCTGCAAAAGAGTTCAAAGGTCACCAAAGAACACAATTAGTGACCCACGGAGCAGCATTTATGACAGACGGACGGATGTTTTAGATGTTTCTCAGGCGACGGTACACTGAAAGCACGGCAGCTGAGGAGTCATGCTGCGGGGAAGCTTCACATTAGGAATGTAGCTATATTACAATCTGTGCCGATGTCAATATCCAACATTAATACTGCTGAGGTAGCTGATAACCAATATCTACCACTTAAATTAATATTACCATGAAGGTTCTGTTGGGTTTTCTGCAGACGGCAGAGTTAATCCATCTGGCTCATGAAATCCAGCTGAAACAAACCAGGATTCATCAGGACATATGGAAACTTTCTGCATTCCAGCTTTTAGATGGGAAAACATTTCAAAAAGTTTGTTTCAGTCATTTTTTCACTTTGACTTTAATGAGTTAGAGAAGTTCAAGCAAAAACAAAAAAATAATAAAAATATTAAGTTTTCTGCAATAAACTGACATCATTCTGAAATTTTCACATAAAATCTAAAGATGTTTGCTTATTAAAACAGAAATCTTTATCCAGAAGGAGAGAATGCCTCTCACAGTTCTGAGTTGGTTTTGGTCTCGTCAGCAGATCTTGGTTCCTAATGAGACTCTTGTGGTTCTCGGTGTTTTGCTGGGACAGGAAGCATGGATGGTTTTGCAATGCATAAAACTTCTACTGAAAAACAGACGACAGAACAAAACTGCAGCTGTTGGTAAAAAAAAAAACGTTTTATTTCACACTCAACTGGATGTGAAACTCAAGCTTTGGTTTCCTGAAAGGCTGATTGCATTTCAAAATAAGTAAATGTGGACCAACCCGTTTTTCAAACACTGTAAAGAAAAACGGATAATTTAACTGCAGAACATTTTTAGGTTTACTAAAATAATAAAAGTCGTTCAAAGACAGAATCAGGTATTTTGAAAATCTTTTCCACATTCATCCAGTGATTATGTGGTCCAGGTTGGTAGCTGAACTTTGCTTTTTCCTGGAAACACCAAAAGGAAGATGTGTTCATGTGTTCATGTGGATCACTGGACTTTGGGTGCAAGGTGGAACATCTGGACCTCCTGGTTCCTGGAGTCTTAGTCTGGTTTTCCCTTTTGGTTCCTGACGGTTCTGCCCTCCATCAGAGCTTGACCTTTGACCTTACTGGTGTGTGCATGCGTAACTGGTTCATTGTTGACCTTGCAGTAGACTAATAAACTGATCTCTGACCCTGACCGGAGTAAGCAGCAGGTAAGAAAGGGATGAATGAATGCATTCATGTTTTCATATTTACAATGCAATAGATTTTATTTTCAGCAGCTGAAACACCATTTTTAATAATCGCCAAAGGAAATTACATGAAAGCCATTTTATGTTGGTCTTTATGTGTTAACAGATTTTTTTGTGCAGAAAAAAAATAACGACACAGTTTGAATTTCATCAGACGTTTTACTGGATTGTGTTTCTGTCGCTTTGCTGTTTCTTGACTCTGAGTTCAGCAGGAGCTAAAGCGATGCAGGTCCTGACGGCGCCAGCAGGCTGAAGTCCAAACCTGTGAGTAAATGTAAGCAGATCAATGCTGGGCTGGAGTCTGGCTGCTTGGACCTCAGTCAGGTGGGTCATAGGTCGTCTGTCGGCCACAACTGCACATGTTTTCCTGCTTCTGTGTGTTTTCCTGAAAGAGGGAAAACATTTCACACACCCGGCACTGCAGAGATGATTACGCTTCATTTAGAAAAGCTCACCTGTGTTGGGTCAGTGCTGACGCTCTCCATCTGTCGTTTTGAGAAAAGGAACCAGGACACCCAGGAGGCGAGGGAAGAACCGGGGTTTTGCACCTTCAACCCAGAGCCGATGCAGACGGAGAGCTTCAGGACTCCGGCTGGGAGCTGAATGAAGCCCTGTGAGCATTTCCTCCTCTCTGAAGCTTCAGGGATAATGATGGGGAGTATTTTGGAGAAGACGTCTCCTCTCTGCTGCAGTGGAGCCTTTGGGCCGCTGGGGGCGCCACCAGCCGAGGATTGGGAAAGTTTGGAAGAAGATAATTTATGATTTTTCTTAAAAACTTCTTCTGCCGGAGCTTCACTGTCGCCACTATCCCAGCTGCAGCAGACAGAGAGGCCTGCGGCCGACACCAGTCGCTCTCCTCGGCGGACAATCCTCCACTCGGACCCGCCGGACGACCCGCCGCGCTCCGCCGGGGGTCGCGCACCGTCCCGCCGGCCAGGCCGAGGCCGTACGCCGCCGAGGCAGGCCGCTTGGTCGGCGGGTTCCGGGTCCAGATGTTCCCCCTGCAGCGGAGCACGGCGGACAGGGCCGAGGCGGACGGGGTGGAAGACATGGCGAGAAGGAGTCGGTTCGTCCTGGAGGTCCGCAGCCGAGCAGAGAGTCACATAATGAGGCTTGGAGAGGCGGCGGAGGACCGGGGGGTCCGGGAGGTCCGGGCCATGTTCCAGGCCCACAGGGGTGTGTCTTCAAGGAGAAGCTGTCATGAGACTCAGCACCAAATGAAACTGGGTCAAAGGTCTTAATTTAGCTTCCAGAGCAGAGAAACACATGAGCAGCAACGTTGATTACACAAGTCAGGATATTCAGCTAGAATCTGAGAAATGATCATTCAGAAATTCATATCTGACAGAGACACAGCAGCAAAATCCTGACCTGTTGCTATGGCCACAAGACTCATCAGCAACTAGAAAATACTGTCAAAGGTCCATAAGAGAAAAGTTAGTGGAAGGAAACACTGCAGTAGAGCACTGAGCTGGTGTCAGAGCTGCAGAACCACCAGACACAGACGGGTCCAGAGCAACCATGACTGTCCATGTGTTGGAACACGAGACGCAAGCAGAACCAGTCCGAACTCATGAAACTAAAGGGAATCAAACCCTGGAGAGGTCCAGAACCTGAGCTGCTACAGGTCCAGAACCTGAGCTGCTACAGGTCCAGAACCTACGCAGTCCAGAACTGAGCTGCTATAGTCCGAACTGAGTGCTATAGTCCAGAACCTGAGCTGCTATAGGTCCAGAACCTGAGCTGCTAATAGGTCCAGAACCTGAGCTGCTAAAGGTCCAGAACCTGAGCTGCTATAGGTCCAGAACCTGAGCTGCTATAGGTCCAGAACCTGAGCTGCTATAGGTCCAGAACCTGAGCTGCTATAGGTCCAGAACCTGAGCTGCTATAGGCCCAGAACCTGAGCTGCTATAGGTCAGAACCTGAGCTGCTATAGTCCAGAACCTGAGCTGCTTAGCCAAACTGAGCTGCTATAGGTCCAGAACCTGAGCTCCCAAAGGTCCAGTGTGAGGTTTCCTAAAATCCACATGAAAATATTCACACTTCAACATTTTGTCACATTACAGCCACAAACTCAAATGTTTTATTTAGATTTTTTAGTTCTGTGTTGCCCTGCGTCAGACTGGCCACCTGTCCAGGTGACCCTCCTCTCACCTGGAACGTTTAGCTGGAGAGGCAGCAGAACCTCCTGACCCAGTGAGGGACCAGGTGTTAGAAAATGGATGGATGGAGGTTTAAATCATAGAAAAACTAAAGAACTTTGATACATTTTCTTCAGCAGGATGTTGATTGTAGAAATGCTACAAAGCTCTAAGATCCAAAAAATTAGATAAAAATTAGATTTAAACAAACATACTGTTGTGGAAAATTTAACTTTGTGTTTTAGTTGACAATTAGTTTAGCCAGAGTTCAAACCCCTGGTTTAACCCAAACTACTAAATTAACTGAAAGAATAAAATATCCCTTCCTTTAGGTTTTCATTTTTCAAAGTACATTTTTTCCACCCTCCCACAGCAGAGCAAAAGTGGACAGCAGCTGATTTTCAGAGCTACACTCACAATCTGCAACAGAGCGGCTGCAATGGTCTAGTCAAAGTCCAGACCTGAAGGTAGCTGAAAGTAAAAGGACTTCTGTTTATTCCTGTTCTGTTCCTGTAATGTGGGATCTGATTTGGTTGCCCGGATGTTTCCTGACATTCCCGCATGCTCTGTTGCCCTGGTTACGGACCCGACATCAAGCAGTGGGTCGGCATGCGGTGGAACCAGCTGGTCCACCTGGACCCGACCTGAGCCTGAACTGGGCCCGCTCTCAGCCGGTGTGCTTTCACCACTAGACGGTGTCCAGTGTCACGGTTCTGGGAAGTCAGACGGATAAAATAACTCAGATTCTCCTGGAAACGTTGAATAAAAACAGTTTTATTGAATCTGATACCTGTTAATATCTGTACATGATTTCTGTTTAGAGTTCAGGGTATAAATAAGGAGTTTCAGGAGGTTTAGTGCTTTTCATGGCTTGGAGTCGATTCTCCTCCTGATTCCGTTTCACATTCAGGTTCTGTCAGTGGGAAGTCGCTGAGAGACGCAGTCAAACAGTAATTATCCATTTTCATAAGAGAAAATGTTACAGTTTTACATTCATTCATTTATAAATATCACAGTTTCAAAGTAGATATTTAATTAGCTAATTATTTAGCTTTCTAATTAAATATTTAGCTTGGAGCAACAATTTTAGTTTGAAGTTAAATATTTAATTTGCTAACTAAAAGAGCCTGAACAGCATGGTGAGAAGATTTATTTCCATATTTTCTCTTGTGATGGTTAAATAATAAATTATTTCTGTTAATTTTTCAATGTATCGTCACAGATGGAACCCCATATCCTTCACACTCAGCCTGGAGAAACGCCGCCATCTTGCTCTTCCTCATTCCTTCACTGCTTCATACCTGGAGTAAAAACTCACAGCGATCCTTCCTGACCCCTCAGGGGTCAAAGTTCTTCATGCTTAGCCGGGAAAAAAGCCTCCATCTTGTTCTTCCTCCTTCCTTCACCGTTTAACACCCGGAGTAAAACCTGAGCGCCCCCTCAGGCCACGCCCCCTCAGACTCCTCCCCCTCAGGCCCCGCCCCATCAGGCCACGCCCCCTCAGACCCCTCCCCCTCAGGCCCCGCCCCCTCAGGGTGAGTTCGGTTCAAAGTCCTCGCTGCTCTCATGTGAGGAGGAGCCGGTAAAGTTCCCGCTGGGTCTGCCGAATCCGGAAACTTTGGGGACGATGACGAAGGCCAGGATGCCCACCATCATCAGCGCCACGGTGATGGTGATGATGGACGCCACCACGGCGTAGTAGCAGCGGTCGGAGTGGAACAGGCGCCGCATGCGGCCCCTCATCCTGCTCGGCGGTCTGCCCACGTCCACCACGGTGGGCAGGGAGCCGCCCTCCTCTGCGGCGGCCAGGTCGGCGCCCTGGGCGGCCGCCGGCGGGTCGTGGGGCTTCTTGACGGGCAGGTTGATGGCGGCGGTCTTGGCGTTGGGCAGCGGGTGCTTCAGCATCAGCCGGCCCTTGCTGCGCTGGAAGCGGACGGACAGCGCGCGGCGCATGTCGGCCGGCAGGCGGCCGATGATGTCGTGGTTGTTGCCCAGGCGGGGCAGGTCGCGGCCGTGCGGCAGCTCGGTCAGGACGCGGCACACGGGGCACGACAGCGTCTTGATCTCCGGCGACGTGACGTTGATGCGCGCCAGGCACTCCAGGCAGAAGGTGTGACCGCAGGCCAGCAGCTTGGGCGTCTTGAAGACGTTGTCATAGGAACAGAAGCACACGGCGCACTCCGTGTCGCCCAGCATGTCCGCGGGGGGCGTGGCCCACCGCTCAAAGCCCTTCCCGTCCCGCCGCCGGGTCTCCTCGCTGCGGCCCCGCCGGCGCCGCTCGCCGTGGTGATGCTCCAGCTTCCTGCCTCGCTCCGAGTCGCTGCTGCGGGAGCGCCGCGCCTTTTGGGGCTGGTCCTTCTGGGTCGGAGCCGGCTGGCCCGGTTTAGGCTTGACGTTCTGGGGCGTCCTGGACCGCTCGTCCCGTCCGCTCATGATGGCTGTGCTTCACCAATCAGCTGCGGAGGACAGAACGCTGAGTTAGGGAATGCTGCAGCGCCGGTCCATGGTGACTAATGAAGGCCTTTTGTTTTCCTTTCACTAAACTTTCTCAGGGACCTGCTGGTTCGGTTAAAGGACGATCCACCAGCAGATCAAACTGTTCCCAACATGAAAACAGGAAGTGAAATAACACAAAATATTACCAAGTATTTCTGTCTGGTTCCTAATGCACATGAAATGAGACGGAACTAAATAAATAGGAACTGTTTTATTTGTCAATAATTCCCTAATATTCACAATAAAGTCCTACTTCTACTGGTAGATTAGTTTCTTTTATGGAAAACAAGTCTTATCAGTGAATCATCTGCCTGGGGATCTAAACATTCGTTGAAACGGCTTCATATTCAAACTTCACCGTTCTGTAATAAAGTTAAATATAACATTTGTTTATGGTTTATATAAAAATACAAATAAATTCTGTCTGAACTTAAATCAGACAAAATTTTTCTTGCCTTAGTCTAGTTAGAATTATAAAGATTATTTCTACTTTCTGAAAGCCAGAAAACTGGAGAACATTTTTGGAGCTGGTTTTGTAACAGTCAGGTGTGTCAGGTGTGTTGGATGCATTTCAAAATAAAAAGTTGTTCTATTTTAGTTTACCTGCTCCAGAGTCTCATCAAATTATTATTAACAGTAATAAAAATATCAAAGCAGTGACTAGAAACTGCTTTACTTCATTTGGATTATTTTTATATCTAAAGTGAAAAGTTTAAAACTTTTGAAAATGTTTTCCTGAGAAGCGTTTTATGAATATTGAGGAATTATTGACTTAAGCTCATATGTGTGTGAAAAGTTAAGTGTCAGTTGGTTCTGTTTGTTTGCAGAAATCCTCAGCTGTGTCACAATGTGGTGAGCAGGTTGGCTAATTCTGACCTGATAAGTCGGAAAAGGTCCGATCCGGTTCTCCAATCCGCTCCAGGCGCTCAGGTAATCCTGCTGCGACAACTGGGATCAAAAAACTTCATCACTGAGTAAAGAAAGCCCAGCGGTTCTGACCCGAACTGACAAACCTGGGCTCTTATCGTCTTCTTCACACCCTCCTCTCTCGCTGCCTGTCGCTCGCCCGCCGTGTTCTGGTCCGACCGGTCCGACCAGCTGCAGCCCAACCAGAAAACGCTCGGTTCTCCTTCCTGCAGAATGAATCTGATGAGACTCACCTGATCCGATACGATACGAGGCGCCGGAGCTGAAGGAGAGCTGCAGCGCATACCCGTCATACCTCAGAACCGGAGCAGAACCGGAGCAGAACCAGAGCAGAACTGCCTCAGCGCCGCCACATGACCAACACACACTCAGAGCCGTTGTCAAACATCACTCTCTTTAATTCTGCACAGTGTTTTGGGTCAAGTGTGGACACAGAACCCAGAGCTGGGCGTGTCCGACCAGAACCTTTAACCTGTTTACGTCTGAAAACATCAGAGGAAAACAAATCGCCATAAACTTTATGAGCTCAGATAAACTGTAACCTACTTCTGCACAACCCAGTTCTGTGTGCATTCAGGTCCGTTAATGAGTCTGAGGGCCGTCCAGGTGCAGCAGCACCGACTGTCTGTCTGATTTATCATTAAACCCGTCCATCAGCCGGCCGGGTTCTTCCTCCATGACAGGCTCAGCAGCTGTACAGCTCAGATAGTCCAGATGTGTGAGCATCGCCCGGGCCCCTGGGGCCCCGGGGCCTCAGCCCAGCTCCCCCCGGGCCAGCCCAGTCTCCGGCCCCAGGCCTCAGCCAGCTCCTCCCGGCCCGCCCGGGCCCCCAGGGGCCTCAGCCCAGCTCCTCCCGGGGCCCAGGGCTCAGCGCCTCCGGGGCCCCCAGGGGCCTCAGCCCAGCTCCTCCCGGGCCCCAGGCCCCGGGGCCCAGGCCCGGGCCAGGGGCCTCAGCCCAGCTCCTCCCGGGCCTTGCCCTGCTTCCGGGGCATCTTCTTGCTGCTGCTGTCCTCCAGCTCTTTGCTCTTGTAGTAGTGAGGCGCCACCTCCAGCAGCCAGCCGCTGTCGATCTCTATCACCTGTTGGCACAGCAAGGAGCCGGATCAGAACCGAACCGCTGGGTTCTGTTTGCAACCAGAACCTTCTAGTGGGTCAAACATTCATAATCAAAATGGATCTGAATATTAAAAAGCCCCAGAGAGGGTTGTTTAATATTCATACTGATGTTAAGAACATAAGTTCTACCTTCCACATAATTTTCCCTGCGTGTCTGCAGCTCTCTGAACAGCCTGTTGTTGCAGTCATTACAGACATGTCTGAATAAAAGCCTTTTAAATGGAGTTATTAATGTAATGTTTTGAGATTTTGATGCAGCTGTAATGTTTTCATTTCCTCCATGGGAGAAGCTGAGAAGAAACAAGGTTTCATTTATCGGAGGCTGGAGGAAACGGGATCCTTCCCGTCATGTTTGTGTTTTTCTCACATTCAGGTAAAGAATCGCTGCTGTCCTTTGCAACGAGCTGCAGCTCAAAGGTTCAAGTTGGACCCGTCAGTTATCAACACATCTCTGGAGTTCAGGAGCGTTTTTATCTCTGAGTGACTCAAAGGTCAGATTAGAGGAACGTGAGTTAAATAAAGACCTTCAGGAAGCCTAGAGAAGTGAGCAGGCCTGTCGCAATAAACAATAAATCAATTAATAAATGAAAGTTATTGACCTCATTTTAATTTATGGGCTTTACCGTCTCTTCCTGCCTTTTTCTCTTTCTCTTGACGGCACTGAATGAAAAAAGGCTCGGTGCTCTGCACTGACCCTCCCTTCCTGGTTTCCTCAGTGTCCAGCTCACACTACGCGATTTTAGAATCGTCGGCCCGTTTTCAAAACCTGAGATCCCACATTAACACCCACCTAAGATCGCCTTCGTATCGGGTTCGACCGGGCCAAGTGGTGTCCAGAAAACACAAGAACCATTTCTTTCACCGACATTCAGATTTCAGACAGAAAACCCCATCAAAACCCGTGAATGTAGAGTAAACAGACGCAGCTGATGACGTAGAGGCAATAGCAATAGTTTGAGAGCTTATTTTAAGCGATTAAAGACGTAACTAAAGTAAAGGCGTTGGGTAATACTGCTGTCCTTGTCATCTGAGCGGATGTTCTGTGCACATAAATGTTGAATAAACACTAATGTTGTTTCCACATATCATCTCTGATGTCCGCTTGACTTTGGGTTGCGCCGCGTCAGCAGTTTGGGATTCCCCTCCTGCTTCACCCTCAGAAAGCATGAAGGGGAATCCGTGCCCTCTGATTGGCTACCGGTCACATTCAGCAGGCTGCTTCCGCTCCCTGTCGGGGAAAACCAGCGATGAACTGGCCAAGACAAGCCAACATGTTGAATATGCCTGATTTAGTCCCGACGTCCTACCGACTGGACCCGATCTGTCCTAACACACCACACACTGTAGTGTGCAGTCATAAGATTGTCACATGGGGAAAATCAGGGCAGAAAAAACCCCATCGTGTTGTTTGAACTGAAATATTGGATCAGGAGTCGGATATGCTCATCCTCTCCATCTAGGGCCGTATAGTATACAGACTTCATAATCTGCACTCTTTTGGTTGAATGTAGTCTTTATTTCCAATTTGGTTTTATGTCGTTGAGTTTTTTGTTAATGGAAGCTGAGAGTCCATTTTATTTGTGGTTGTTTTGTTCAACAGTTCCAGTCTTAAATGTTCTATTTTTGGCAGGACACCACATGCCATTTTTATGTCATTACCACTAAATCAGTTGAAAATGGTCTTCAAACAATATCGTCGTTTATTGCAATAATTTCTGAGGCCCAGTTTGTAATGCTGACAGGCCGAGGAGGCGCTAAGCTTCCTGCCTTCCGGCCCGCCGGCTGCAGGTTTTTTTTTGTTTACATTGCAAACATGCAGCAGAGCTGCTGCCGTCACCTGTCTCATGAACTCCTTGGTGGTGAAGACGAGCTCGTGGTAGATGAGCCAACGCGGCTGCTCCTCGAACAGCGAGCTGTTGGGATGGACGAACACCGTCTGCTGGTGCTTCACCGTCCGGTAGCCGCCCTTACTGAGCCGCGCCGTGTGGTAGAAGTACCCGGCCGTCACCGCCTGCCGGGGGAGACGGGGGGGGGGGCGTCAGGGTCAGAGGTCAACAGCGGGGGGGGACACAGAGGAAGACGTTCAATATGAGAGAGACATTTAGAGGTTCAGTTCCACGGGACACAAACAGAAACAGCAGCAGAGTTAAAAACTGGTCCATCAGGTTTAATTCTCACTGCAGAATGAAAAAAAAAAAAAAAAAAAAAAACAAGCACAGATATTTAAATCATCCTGTCAAACAAACAGACCCGACATTTGCTTTTTATTCAGCAACTTTTACAGGAAACAACGGTGCCGGAAAATCTGGTCCAAAGTTCTGGGAACTTACTTCCTGCTTAAATCTGAACTTTGACCCCTCTCTAAAGTTCATAAAAATATCTTGTTTAAATTTTACAGCTATTTTCCTGAATCACTGTTACATTCAAAAGTATGCAAACAATCTCTGGGTCCCGTCTGACGAGTCGTCGTCCTGCCATCTGTTGCCGTGGCAACGGGGCGGCTGCTGCTTTTAGCCGTGTTATATTATCTGTGTGAGCCACATCCAGTCTGTTGTTCCTTTTATACTTTAAAATATAAAAGCAGAGGAAAACTCTAATTTTTACTGACTCTGAGGCAACCTGCCCCACCTTCCATAAAATCTGAACGTTGAGGCCTCTCTAAAGCCTCCAGAGTCTGAAACTGTTGGTATTTTCTGAATTCAGAAAACTAAGAAAGGAGTAGCTGCAAAGGACGCTGTGGTTGAGGCTGGTCCGCCGGTCCAACACACCCGGCACCGCCTCAGATAAACTGAGGAGTCGGTTCCTGTTTGACAGCAGCCTCAGCTCTTCTGGTTCTGCTCCACACAGCCGGGAAGAGAAACACGGATCAGAATAACGATGTTAAAGAAAACTCCCTGTTGGACACGGCGTGACTCGGGTCTCTGAGATTGGTTTTGTTCTGTGAATGAACCCGACACCTTCGGTTCCAGGAGGCCTGAGCAGCTTCCAGGGATCAGGATTAGAAAAGGCGTGAAAAGAGTTTATTCATCTGCTGAAGCAACAGAAAACAGACCTGAACAGGCTCAAATTCATACATTGACTCACGGAAATAATTTATTAAACACTGTTTATGATGGAGAGAATGACTGATGAAGCTCAGTGACGAGTTAGGATAGAAAACTGTAGATTCAGGTCAAAGGTCAATATATCAGGATACATGTGGTTTAACATCAGAGGTGTGATGTCTCCTGCTGCTCTCCATGAACAGTTTCTCTCTCGAGTCTTTGTCAAAGAACCCATGAAACCCGAGAGGATTTTAGGAAAGTGAACCTTTTGTTTTGCAGATTTTATCTGGAGGAGACGTCAGCGAGAAAACGGAGCAGGACACGTTTTGTTCC
Source organism: Poecilia picta (assembly GCA_033032245.1). Classification (NCBI taxonomy): domain Eukaryota; kingdom Metazoa; phylum Chordata; class Actinopteri; order Cyprinodontiformes; family Poeciliidae; genus Poecilia; species Poecilia picta. Next base: position 1,876,136 of record CM065368.1, on the reverse strand, counting down.
TCATTTCAGACGGCAGGGAAACGCTGTGGAAGGACGACCGCTCTGTGAGCAGGACTGACCTTCCGGATGGGAATGTTGTCCCCGCTGCAGCTGACCACCTCCACCTCGATGCGCTCCATCAGACCCTCCAGCTGGTCCCGGACGTCCCGGGCTCGCCGCATGGAGCGAAACTGGATGAAGTTCTCGTAGCACCACTGGGTGGAGTAGCCGCTCTCCACCCACTGGGGACGAAGCAGAGCGGGACACAGCTTAGAGACGTAACCAGCAGAACCAACAGCTGTCCAGACCACACATCTGGACTGAGATACTCAGAGATTTGAAACCAAACATCTTTAATTCAGAGAAAAAGGATGGCATGGGACATGGCAAATCGATGCAGCTCACGTTTTTAACGAGCGGCGTCGCCCGGGTTACCGCTCACCTGTGTGTAGACGTTGAGCAGCACCAGGTGGTCTCCGCCCGGAACCACAAAGTTCATCCTGGCGTTGTCGGCGTGCACCACCTTGTCTTTGGGCCGGTAGAAGATGGAGTTGTTCACCGACAGCATGGCGGCGATGGTCAGCACTTCCTCTGAACACTTGTACCTGGAAACCATGGAAACGAGATTTATCAGCATGTCTGATTTAACTCTTCCTCGTAGTGAGAAGTGAAGCTGTGCCACTCACTGCTCTGAGGCCAGGATCATTTTGCTCAGCATGGGATCCACCGGTAACTCGGCCATCCTGCGACCCAGCTGGAGCAGAACCAGAACAACCGGTTCAGTTCACATCAACACTCCCTCAGTCATCAGTGATTAACGAAGCCGCCCGGCCGGCCGGGAAACGCCGAGTCATCCCTCCGCGTGAGGAAGTCAGTGACTCAGCAACACGTGACAAACATCAGAAATAGAAATATACACAAGATCCCGATGGATCTGGTTCTCTGTTAGATCTGGAGATAACGGATGAACCTGAACGCATCACCAACATCTGATGCCTGCAGGTTGAGAATGCAGCTACTCTGAGCCTCATTCACCTCATCATAAATGTGTTTCCACAACACTGCAGGCATACTTCTAACTATTTATGATTATTGCACAGATAAGGTTCTGATTCCTTTTGGGAATAATAAAAACCTGACCTTTGACCTCTGTTTGGCCTCCAGTAGTCAGTAATAAGACAATAAAAGCTGAAAAGCATTGATCAGTGCATCACGTGTCACTTCCTCCCATTCAGGAACTGTTGATCATTATGGAACTGCATGTTGACACCTGACCGTGGTATACATGCGGCGATGCTCAGCCAGGGCGCTATGGCAACGCTCAACAGGGGGCGCTACGGTGACGCGTCATCTGAGGGCGCTATGGCGACGCTCAGCTGGGGGCGCTACGGTGACGCCTCATCCGAGGGCGCTATGGTGACACTCAACCGGGGGCGCTACGGCGACGCTCAGTTTTGGGCGCTATGGCGACGCTCAGCCTGTATTAAGAATAGTTTTGTATTGCAGGTTTAGGAGTAAATGGCCATGCGGGTTCTCGTGGCACGGCTCCGTACGCAGCGCTACGCAGCAAGCTGAGATAAAACGTGAAGGACTGAACCTTGGTGAGCTCCCCCAGGTGGTTGAGGGCTCCCAGCGCGTACAGCTGCTCCAGAGCCAGCACCAGGGTCTCATGGGGGGGTGGGTCCATGAAGTCGAAGTGAATCAGGTCGTTGATTCCTGCACAGACACACAGCGGTGAGCTGGGAGAGCCGCGGCGGGCCAACATGGCCGCCGTCTCCGCAGACTGACCTAAGCTCTTGAGCAGCAGCACCACGTTGCCCAGGTTGGTCCTCTGGATCTCAGGGATCGTCGTCTCCTCCATCTCGTGTTTGAAGGCCCAGGCCGTGTAGAGCCGGAAACATTTCCCAGCAGCCACTCTGCCCGCCCGCCCTGCTCTCTGATTGGCTGAAGCCTGACAGCAGGAGACACGTGATTATTAAGCAACCTCAGCAGAAAATAAACATAAAACTGAATTAATAACATCATTGCATGGAGTTGCCATGTTGGTTTCTATGGTAACGTTTTTGAACAAGTGTCAGCAGGTGTGTGGAGAAACTTCCTGTCTGATTCCTCGGATTTATTCTGTCTCTGTTGCAGTAAAACGGACCCACAACATGATGCTACCACCTCCGTGCTTTACTATGAGTTTCCTCCTCCTCCAAACACAACGACGCTCAATATGTCCAAACACTTTTCACATGTTGATGTTTCTCAGCTGCAGATCATCGTTTGCCTCAAATGATGGAGCGTCCACTGATGGAATGTTGTTATCGCATTTCAAGCAATAAAATGTTGATTTTCTTTTAAAAAATTAATGGAATATTTGCTTATTTTCAGATTTTTATGCATTTCAAATATTGTAAATGGCCTAAAGAAAACTCTGTGGTGTGCCATTTTGATCCCAACCACTCAATCTTGACTTCAGGTTTTTGTCTCAAAGATTATTTATCATTTTTTATTTCTTCCAGCCCAGTTGGTACCGGATACGTTTCGCTGTGGACATGAAGCAGACCTGTGGAGGCCCACGGCGCTCGGCCTGGTGGCTTCAGACCATTTCATGTTGTCACAGCCAAACATCCACAGCCGAGCCTCCAGGTGACTCAGATTTATCCATCAGAAACTGTGAAACAGTTTAACTGAATTCAATGTTGGAGACAAAAGGACTCGTTTATGGAGCATATGCAGATATCGGCCTTTAACTTTATAAATATAAACGTTCAGCATGAGTTTAGCCCACACTGTGACGAAGACTGAGGACAGAATCAGCTGCTGCTTCTTCTTCCTCATAATAATCAGCTGCACCATCAATATTTGGGAAGCAGAATTAAGTTACATTGTATTTGGCGGCTGCAGCTGCAGTTACATCCGACAAATTTCCATAATTTGTTTTATAGAAGCTTCACAAGAGTCTGTAACGCTCCTGATCTCCACCAGAGCAGCTTCCTCATAAAGATAAAACCATGAGAGTCAGAGCTTCTCCAGTAAACCCTCCTCTGACGGAAAGCTGCAGCCGGTTAAACATTAAGAAGAGCAGAGCTTCCTGTACCCTGGAGCAAGGCGTGACGATGAGGGACTCCATGCCCGTGCGCGCGTTGTAGCTCTTCTGCTTGCAGAAGCCGGGGTCGATGACGTAGATGATGCCGTCTATGGTCAGAGACGTTTCTGCGATGTTGGTGGCCACCACCACCTGGGAGAGGAGAGACCAGACAGGAAGTGGAGGTCAGCGCTCTGATCCACAGCCTCACTGCGCAGCTGTTTCAGTTCACAGGAACTCGTCTGGGAAGACGTGTTGTTCTTCTGTTTCCTGGGATGAAACTTTACACTCTGTGACTTTCTGGGTGGAAAGCCTCGGCGTTCCGAGGAGACGGACTGACCTTCCGGGCTCCAGGAGGAGTCGGGCTGAAGATCTTGGCCTGCATGTCGGACGGCAGGTTGGCGTAGATGGGGAGGACGACCAGCTCAGCGATCTTTGACCCCAGACGCCTGCATCTCTCCTGCAGCATCTCGCAGCACGCTTCAATCTCCTCCTGCAAAACCCACAGGAGGAGTTCGTTCCCCTTACAGCAGGAAGCAGAGATGGAGTCTGATCCATCACAGGCACTTTAAAAACTTCCTGAGCGTTTAATCAAATTAAAAAATATGGAAATATCAGTGAAAAAGGAACAAACTCTGAATTATTAATCAGTTTCTGACCTGCAGTTTATTAATACAGAAACTATAAGCTCCCAGAATGAGGAGAGGATCCATGTTGAAACACGACACAAAGCGTCATGCAGAGAGGAGAGAGGCTCACGAGTTTCAGCCGTAAATAGCAGCTCACATTTTCCTCACTGTTTAGAGACACGGGTGTGTTTCTAATACCAACAGCTTCCTGTGGACCGTCACACTGATGCTGGATCAGATGGCTGCAGCGCCACCTACTGGTCAATGCTCCCAAATCAATTCTAACTATAAAAACAAACCCATAAACAATAAATCTGCTGCATACAACTGAGTCATTTTACTTTCCCATTATCTTCTGAAGTGAAAAGTATTCATACCTTCTGGAACCAACTGGAAGCATTTCACATTTTGTGACCCAGAAAGAAAAGATCGCTTTGTTTTCTGGACATTTACAGATAAAATTCCTGCTGCTTGATGTTTGACAGAAAGCGAACCTGTCCAGTGAGGAAGACCAGGATGTCGCCAGGAGGCTGGGTGACGTGGATCTGCAGCACTGAAACCACACAGGCATCCAGGTAATCCGCCTCCGGAGCCTTCACACACACACACACACACACACACACACACACACACACACACACACACACACACACACACAACACACACACACACACACACACACACACACACACACACACACACACACACACACACACACACACACACACACACACACACACACACACACACAACACACACACACACAGTGAGTCCACAGATGCTTTTCATTTGAACTGTTTTACATCCAATTAAAGATCACAGGTACAAAAACCATTTTATATACAGAAAAACACTTGAACCAACAGATTAATAGAAATAGAGTTGTGGTAATACACAGTCCAGTCACATTAATGTGACCACCACGTACTTTCCACTTCAGAGTTAAATAACCAATCACAGAAGGCAGGTGGCAGCACAGTGCAGTTGAGCGTATATAAAGGGTGTGTGTGGGCTTCGGAAAACATTTCAATCGTTGGCGTAATGCAGAAACGAAGCGATTTATCCGACGTCCAAAAGGGCATGATCATTGGCTTTCGGGCCAAGGGTGGAAGCATTTCCGAAACGGCTGAGTTTGTGAACTGTTCGCGTGCCGCCGTGGTAAAAGTGTACCGTGCATGGCAAAATGGGACTGTCCAAAATCAACGACGTGGCAAATGTGGTGCACCACGGGCCATAGATGACAGAGGCGAACGACGGTTGCGGAGATGCGTTCGGGCAGATAGACGGGCTACCGTTGAGCAACTGACCACTAAAATGAACCAAGGGGCTACCACAAGTGTCTCCCAAACCACTATTCAGCGAACATTGCTGCGTCTGGGCCTCCGAAGCGGACGCCTGGTTCGTGCACCTATGCTGACTGGTGTTCATCGACGACGAAGGCTAGAATTTGCACGCCAGTACAGCAGCTGGACGTCCACTGAGTGGCGACAGGTAGCGTTTTCAGATGAATCGCGTTTTATGCTCCATCGGACAGATGGACGTTGGCGTATAAGGCGTGAAACCTCTGAAAGGAACCACCCTGCAACCATTGCAGGAACGGTCCAAGCTGGAGGCGGGAGCATTATGGTCTGGGGAATGTTTTCCTGGCATTCTCTGGGTTCACTGATTATTGTGGAAGGCACGATGGATCAATACAAGTACGCATCTGTCCTTGCGGACCATGTCCACCCCTACATGCGCATTGTTTTTCCTCAGGATGATGGCATCTTCCAGCAGGACAATGCGAGGTGCCATACAGCTGCCAGTGTACGTGCGTGGTTCGAAGAGCACCAGGATGAGTTTACCGTCCTCCCCTGGCCAGCAAACTCACCTGACTTAAACCCAATCGAGCATCTGTGGGACCATCTCGATCGAGTTGTTCGCGCCATGGATCCTCAACCGCGTAATCTAGCGCAGCTGGAAACGGCATTAGAGTCGGCATGGCTCAACATCCCAGAGAAGACCTTCAGGGACCTAAGTGACTCTCTTCCTGCACGTCTCGTAGCAGTTCGCTCTGCGAAAGGTGGTTATTCTGGCTTTTGACAGATGGTCACATTAATGTGACTGGACTGTGTAGATGTCACATTGTGTTATGTGCATTAATAGGTTATAGATGTCACATTATTCCATAATCTAATCCAGACTAAAACAGCAGAGCCTTGAGTAACCCCACGAGATTTTTGTTAGCTCAGATTAAAAACTGAGCTGCCAAGTTTAATTTAATCTATTTTGAATGTTATTGGGAAATAATAATAAACTAAACATATAAACAACGATGAAGAAACACATTAAAGTGACAGTAGAACTCAGTACTTTTCTGAACCAACAGGTTAACTTCGTTATGAGGGCAAAATGTAGAACCGCTAACCAATTTCAAAAAGTTTCCTGTTTTCCAATAATCAGGAAGGAGAAAATACTCCATTAAAGATTTTCAGAATAAATTTAAAAATAAACCGGCGACTTACTTTAGTGTAGAAAATGTCGACGGGGAATCTCCTGCCGGGAATCCTGAACACCGGAGCGTCGTCGAAGAAGCAGGAGAATCGCTCCGTGTCCAGCGTGGCGCTGGCCACCAGAACCTTCAGGTCGGGTCGGAACCGAGCGATGTCCTTGATGAGGCCGAACAGGATGTCGGTGTGGAGCGTTCGCTCGTGGGCCTCATCGATGATGATCACACTGCAGAGGGAAACCAACCCAGATGATCAGGAACCGAACCAACAAAACCGTTAAACCAGAGAGTTTTAAAAAAGTTCAATTACTGTGTATTTTTAGTAATGGAGCTCTACCAAAAATATATATGTTTGCCTTTTTATTCAGTTTTCTAGATTTTTGGGGTGGACTGTTTATTTTCTGTCCAGAATAAAAACCTTGAATCTGATAAGAACCAGATTTGTGTTGCTGTTTCTTTAAATGAGCTGCTGAAATTAGACACTTAATGAGCCGAGTCTGCCTTCAGCAAACCACATGGACAATTCAAGGAAAATACTGTTTCCTGAAGCTAAAAACCCAGTTCAACACTGACCATAAGCTACATACAAAAATAAATCACTCCACGAGGCGTAAATGGACACATTTGGTCCAAAGAATAAAGTCACACTTTCATATATTTGGCTCCCCGTCCAGGAGCAAGAGGTGAATACATGATCTAAAATGTTGCTCTGATGTCCATCAGGAGGTGAATGTGGATCTTTGGGACTTTATTTTGAAGTAATGGTCTCCTCTACCTGTAGCTGGCCAGGTCGGGTTCAGTCAAGAACTCTCGGAGCAGCATCCCGTCCGTCATGTACTTCAGCACGGTGCGTTCAGACGTGCAGTCCTCGAAGCGGATGCTGTACCCCACCTGCACGACGCCACCAAATACAAGGTTACAGGGCCGGTTTGAACCCTGGATGCAGGTCCTGACCTCCGGACTCACCTCGTTACCCAGCTTCACGCTCAGCTCCTCGGCAACGCGGGCCGCCACAGACATGGCCGCCACCCGGCGGGGCTGCGTGCAGCCGATCTTCATCCCTCCTTTGGTGTAGCCCTGAAACAGAAGAGCCAGGATTTTATTAGGGCTGTAGTGATACAATAATCTCACGATACGATACACAATATTCTGTCCACAATACGATGTATATCGTGGTATTCAGCAAACGATACGATTCGATACACATTTGTGATTTTCTGAAAGGTTTTAGAGGGACATTGTGATTTTGGTGACATTTTGTGACTGTTATAAAGTTGGACTGAATTAATTTAACTGAAAACTGATTAAAAGCTCCAACTACACAATACCTGGTTCTGGTTGGACACAGACTTAAAGTGGACAGCTGGACAAAATGAACCAAAGAAGTGGAGAGAAAACATGTTTCTTTTAGTTGAAACAGTCCAAACTGTAGCTGACATGCATTAGTAAAGTAAATAAAGTGAACCAAGTTCCTGCTCTGAATAGTTTGGTACCTTTTAAACCTGAACATCTGAAGGAATCACTATAAGCCTGATGACCTGGTGAAGCCAGCAGTGAGTGAACAAGGTGACAGTTGGATGTTACGATACTTAAGGATGAATATCGATTTTTTTTAGGAAAGAAAATATCGATATATATCATGATATAGATATTATTATACAGCCCTAGTTTTTATCATTATTTTTCAATTAAGAATCTCCCATAAAAGTATATGCATCTGTGTTCATGTTAGCATTTGAAGACAATCAGTCAGACTCACGTCCTCCAGCAGGTACTGTGGGATCTGGGTGGTCTTCCCGGAGCCCGTCTCCCCCTCTATGACCAGGATCTGGTGCTCAGTGATGGCGGCCAGCAGGTCCTCCCTGTAGGGGAAGATGGGGAGGCTGCGGCGCACCTCCTGCATGGAGCGCTTCTTCAGCTCGGCCTGCGACAGCGCCGGCTCCGCCTCGTCCTGGACACACCGCCACGGAGCATGTTACCACGGTCACCACGTCGCCATGGAAATGCTTTAACACCAGACTGCTGCTACTGAATCTGAACCAGGTGAAGCTAAATCTGCCACTAGACGAGATTTATAGACGTAGAAGGTTTTGTATTTTTAATGCAAAATGTTTACAGTTATTGTAAAGTTTCGACTTCATTACTGCTAGTATGTTTTAGAGTCTGAATACTCCAGTTAACAATAAATTGATTACTAAATCAGTAAATCAGTTGACAATAATTCCAATAATCACAATTATGCTGAAAAAAGTAAAACGTAATACAAGATATTTGTGATCATCAGGTGGGCTGGGTGGGAAACTGATTTCATCAATTAATCACATTTTTCTTTTTGGAAAATGTGGATTTTTCTCCACAGACGCTCTGCTTGTGTCTCATAGTGATGTCAGCACGCCGAGGGCGGCCATCTTGTTTTTCAGCTTTATTTATTTGGACTTTGAATTCAAGTTCCTCTACAATGGAATATTAGAGGATTTTATCTTTTCTGTACAAGAATAAAGTTGTATTAATACGATAATAAAGTCATAATATTTAGAGTAATTTTATGAGAACTCCAACTCAAAAAATAAATAATAATTTTCCAAGATTTTTTCTTATTAAAATAATTTTTCCTCATAATTTTAAGACAATTACATCTATATTTTTCTAATATCATGAATACGTTCTCTTAATAAAATAAATTCTCATAGCTGACCCTACAGCTCATAGAAGGGATGATTGAAAATATTTTGTAATATTTGTAATTCCTTATTCAGAAAAGAATGCATGAAAAAAACTATTAAATTTTGAAATCAGATCTGGAATAAAAAGAATCAGAGATTTATATTTTTATGTCATATTTAGCAGTAAGTAAAGTTAAAAAGCGCTGCATAAATCAAATCAGCTTCAAATGACTCAGAGACTGAAATAAAACTCTGTGGAACCACAAATCCCAGAATGCACTGCAGCAAGCTGGTGAACACTGACCTATAGAGGGCAGCGCCTGGTTCCTGCACATAACCATGATTATTAGAAATAAATATTATTGATGTTGCATTTTTTGACGCTTGTTGTGATAAAATATTTGAAACCAAGTTATTTTAACTCCGCTGCATTGCCCTCTAGTGGACAGTCTCATGTGTTCAGGTCAGAGGGTTGGCTGCTGACCTTCTTTCCTCTCCAGGTTTGGGGTCAAAGGTCAGTAACTCCTCTACCTGTAACCCTCCTGGATGTTTCTGGAAGCTTGTCGGGTCATTGAAGCTTTAGGGAATGTTTTCCTGCTGCAGACGGGGCTGACCTTGTCGGAGCGCGTCCCCTTCATGGTGATGGCCGTGGTGACGAAGTCGATCATCTCCTCTTCCTCCAGAACCAGCTGGTACCGGTCCTGCTCCTGCTTCAGGCCCAGCTCGCGCTCCTTCCGGGCTCCGAAGCTGAGGGAGGCCGTCTTCAGCCGCTCCTCCTCCCAGCGGCCCTGCTCCCCCCCCAGCTCCATGGGGGCCTCGTCCAGCTCCAGATCCCTCTGGGGGACGTCCTGCAGGCGGGAGACGCTGGCTGAGCCCGGCTCCGTTTGCTAAGACCTGTTTTCAGACGCTCTGCTCACCTTGCTCCTCCTCTCCTCAGGCATGTAGTAGCGGTTCTTCCTCTCCTCCTGCTCTTTGGCCCCAGCCTGCTTGTAGTCCTTGGCCAGATCCCGGAGGGTCCGCTTGTACTCCAGCTCCCGCCTCTCGCGCTCCGTCAGCTCCTCCTTGGAGAACAGATACTCCTCGTCTACGATCTCCGCCTCCAGGTCCTCCAGCTTCTCCTCCTCTCTTTTCTTCAGATATTCCCAACGGGAACGCTTCCTCAGCTCCGGCAGCTGAACACAGAGAGAAACTTTACAACCCTGATACAATCCTGAAAAACCCAAACCTGACCGTGTGATTCAACCAACCATGTTCCTCTGGTCGTCTTCAGCCATCTTCAGTCGTTTCTGAGCTTCTTCATAGGCCTGAAGACAGAAGAAACAGAAGATCAAGCTTCCACCTGTAGGAGGCGCTGTTCCCTCTTTAATAAAAGCTTCATCCACCTTTTTATCCGTCCGCTCGGCGATGTTCCGCGTCTTTTCTTTGTCTTTCTGCCTGATCCTCTGAGCGAAGGCGTCTCTCTCCTCGATGTCCAGCAGTCGCTCCCTCTCCTCCTTCTCCCACTCCTCCTCTTCTTCTTCTTCTTTCTTCACAGATCTGTGGTCCTCCAGGACAGAACCGCCCCTGAAGTGACCAGAACCAACCGGCTATTCACAGCTGGAGCTCAGTAAAATGTAAAAACTGTTTCTGTTCAACTTCAACACTGAACTCTGATCCAGAACCGCACAGCAATCTGGGAGATGTAGACAGAGGAAAGGCTTTAACTGCTTAACCTCTCACAGCTAGCTAAGCTAGGTAAGGGGGAATCATGTAACTAACTCACTCTTTGGTTACCTAGCAACAACCTGTGGAGTAACTTGCGCAGCAGCCCATCATAAAAACATCAAAGTGGAGTGAAGGTAAAAACAGGAAAGGTCCATATTTCCATATTTCATATATTTAAAACAAGAAACTAATCAATAATTAACCATATGGATTGATATGAAAGCATTATATCAGATATATTTTCCAGACGCATCGTCCAGCTTTACCTCTTCGCCGTTTCATCGTCGCTCGACGACTCGCTGTCTTTCTTCTGTCTGATGTTCTTCCTCTTGCTTCCTCTGTCCTTGTCTTTCTTCTTCTTGCCTCTCTGTTTGTCGGCCGCTGCCTCTTCGCCGCTGTCGCTGTCCTCCAGCAGCGTGTAGGTCCGGTTCTTCCGGTCCATCTCTATGGCCTGGCGCTCCAGGGCTTTGGACGGCTTCTCAACAACCTGCTGACGGGGAATCTGCCACACCACAGAGAAACGTAAGTGGTCCAAGTTTCAACATCAAGCCATTAAGGTTTAGGAAGCAGGTACTTTTTCAAACAGCTCCTTTGCGAAGGCAGAGACGCTCTGGTCGATGTCGATTGTTCCCGTCTGCTCCAGGCGGCTCACCAGGTCCTCCGGGCTGGACGCTTTGCGAGCGATGCCTATCATGAACTGGGAGACGTATCTGTCGCTCAAGCCGAGGATGTCATGGAGACGGTCGTTCACCCACTGCTCCAGCTGGGCCATCGCACCTGGAGAAGAAACCGTTTAGTTCAGGCAGGAAGTAGAGAGCAGCTCCAGAAACGACATCTGAAACCTTCAGCAGGATACGGCCAGAAATAATAAGAAAACCAGGAAATAAACACAAGAAAACCCTGAATAATAGGAAACGTACAATGAAAAAACAAGACAAACAATCTAGTTGCAACATATTTTTACAGACAAAACTCTTTTTCAGTTTTGTCTGTAAATTTGACTGTAAAATTTTTTCAGGTTTAAATTTACAACGTCTTAGTTCTCATAAAATCAGTTTATAAAACACTATAACCAAAAGAGTTAATTTTGAATTAAAGGTCAGGCAATTAAAAAAGGACTAAATAAGCAAATAAAAAGTTTCCATAGTGAAACTTTCAATTTCTGGAAAACAGCAATAAATTGTTCATTTTTTCAGATTATTCCACATTGAGGAGGATTCAGATGCTTGCCAACAAAGTCCGGCTCCTTATTATTGAGTCAGAAGTAAATACAATTTAAAGAAAACGTGAGAAAACAGCAACTGTCAATCTTGAATCAGGTTCAGAATAACGAAACTTTCGTCATTTTAGAAACTAAACTTCTTAGCTGTTCTGCATTTTTACTCAGAACAGCTAAGAAAGGTTTAAACAGGTCATTTTTTCTCATTTAAATGTACTATATTCGTTATTTTAGGTGAAAAGATCCAAAACAACATAAGCAGCTTCACTCACCGATTTCAAAACGATCCAACAACGTTATAATAGTTTTTAAAAAATCCTAATAAAATATTTTTTCTATTGCAGGTAAGAGTTCAGAGTCTGAACGCTTAAAAAATACAAACTGCCGCCTGCAGCCATGGAAAAACTTGTCGTGAACCTTTATTTGCCTGAAAACTCCCAACAAATTGAATTTGGTTAACTTAGCTTAGCATGGGCGCTACAGGGGAAACCGGAAACACGTGACTCTACTCTGCTAGTGTCACCAGCAGCGTTTACTGCCCCCTGCGGCCATATTAGGAACGACAACACGTTCAGAACCCTGTTCATATTAAAATGATTTATTTTTACAGCGCATTAGTCTAAACCTCGGAGCTCCTAAGCTGAACTAATTCAATAAACAATAATAAAAAAATAAGAGAGGCAAAAAAGAGAAAAAAAATACATATAACTTTTGAAAGTCAATTAACGGTAAAATATATTTGGTGCATCTTATCTGCATTCGTGACTGTTAGCTCTACATACATACTAGCATTAAGACACTAACGTGTGTTTTTCTAAAAACACAACAAAACGTTTAGTTCGGATATCGGGAAATCAAAAACTGGTCTAGATTTGGAAAACAAATTCATCTCGTTTCCATATTAGCTTTGCATGATGAATCTTATTCCCACATTCAGGCTACCTGTTGGAGAAGAGTTCAAACAAATATACATCACATAGCCACAATGCATATTTTATTTTATTTTTTTTCAGTGGCTTTTTAATAATGCCATATTTTTTATTATCTGCAATAAACCAGTTGAGATGATTTTATCTGCATAGTTTACTTAGCGTCACTTAAATTCAATAGTTAATTTCTAAGATTTAAATGGACAAAATGTGACATGCTGCCGATTCTGGTTTTTTCCGAGAGGTTTCATGTTGGAAACCGCAATGTTGAACAAGTGCTGAAGCGTTGCAGCGAGGCTGGCTGGGGTTGGGTTTCACCACAGAATACGGATACTGCAAAGCAAGCACGCCTACCATCACAAAAAGGAGGGAACCTCTGAAACAGCAAACAGTTCCTGATCAGGTCTCCTCCTGCCGCCTGCGACCGGGTGGAGATGAGGGCTCCGGGGGCCAACTGGGGGCCCGCTGGGGGGGCCAGCTGGGGGCCACCGGCGGTGCTGCTGCTGCTGCTGCTGCTGGCTTCAGGCTCCGCGCATGGATACAAACCTGTCATCATCGTCCACGGCATCCTGGACGGACCCGAACAGTTTAAAAACCTCTCAGACTTCATTACTGAGGTGGGACTCATCACCAGGTTACAGAGTGACTCACTCAAAGTCTTTCATCTAGATTAAATTACAGCTGGCTATAAGTTTCTAAAACCTCTGATACTATTTGCACACTTTATTGCACCTTTTTAAGACATGTCACTTTTTTTTCATTTTTAAATATTGTCTTGAGCCACCAGTTTGTTCAGTATTGTCTTTCCAAGCAGCCACATTTCTTTCTACCTTTGAATTTGACCTTCTGCATCTTATTTCCTTTCCACTTTGGTTTCTTAGAACCAGAACGTTTTATTTTACATTTGCTGAATCTTTGAAGAGAAAACATCTAAGACATTCAGCTTTGTAAAGAGTCATGTGATCTGGAGTTTTTTTTTATCAGAAACACAAAAACACAATTTTTGGAAAAAAAACTTGACGGATGGTAATTACGATTTTAGCTAAAATTAAATAAATAAAATAATAATAAAAAATCCCAGAGGATGATGAGCTAAAGGATGATGCAGATTTATGTCAGGTATAAAATGTGAATAATTTGGATTATTTGTTAAAAAAAGACTGAGTTCAAGACATTTAAATAGCAAATAATAACTTTATTATATGTTTTAAAACTTCTGTCAACCATTTATTATTCAAAGTTTTTTAATTCATGTCAGAAAAAGTAAGTTTTAAACCATGTTAGCTTTTCTATAAAACATCCACCATTTTTAATTCCACAAAATGTAGAAGTTGTAGCTCAGATAGATGCCAAAGGAACATTGCAATCAAGTTCAGCTCATAAACTTCATGAAATAAAAACTGAACAGTTTGAAGCACAGGTGGAGATTTCAGGCGAAGTGAAATCCAACCCGACATTTCAAACCCCTGATTTCTGTTCCTCTGTGATTTTCAATTCCTCACAGTGAGTTTTATTTCAGGGAACGTTACTGGAAACATCTGGTGGTTGGTTGATAACACTCAGCTGAAGAACAGCCACAATTTGTGTTTTAAATGGTTTATTTCTCTGATGTATTTAGTTTTACTGATTTGCATCCAGGTGCATCCAGGTACGGAGGTGCAGACAATCAGTCTGTTCAACAACTGTGAGAGCATGAAGCCATTGTGGATTCAGATCCCAGAGTTCAGGAAGGCCATCGAGAAAATCATGAGCGCGCATCCTGAGGGAGTCCATGTGCTGTGTTTCTCTCAAGGTGAGCAGACTCCAACCGTCAAACCGTCCTGAGGAAAAAGTGACGCTGAGTGAGCCAAAAATGGACAAAAAACATCTTTAATTTTAGCGTTTTCCAGGTCTAACCTATGATATCAGTTTGTCCTTCCCACATCCAGCCCTCAGCTCAGCTACAACACACAGCTGTAGACAATTCAACGTTTTTTTCTGAATCAATGAGGATCAAACTCATGGGCTGAGTTAAGCAACTTGCTCCAAACGTTCTTGATTATTTAAGGATTATGAAACTTTATGGGTAACAAATACCACAGAACACACCATCGTCATTTCATTCCTGCTCCAGCTGTATATAATGTGTATGCAGAGTTTGCCTGTTGTAACAGGCACTGAATCTGCCTGTTGTAACTTGTTGGATCCAAGAAGTTACCTGAAATTTCCTCTGGTCATTAACAGACCTGATCACGTCGCCTCCGAATCTTTTTCTTGACAGTTCTTCAGAACATGGAAACAAGTATAACTTGTAGCTTTGTAGCTGCAAGACAGACCTGTAAATAAAACCCCTAATTCATCTGCAGGTGTACAAATAAAGCTGCTGTCGCTCTGGCCTGGTAGCATCTTCACTCAAAGAAATCAGTTATGGCTGTTTATTAAAGTTAGTTAATAAATAAAGTTGCTTCAGTCGGTTCTCCCCTCAAAGAAAACTGGAAACCTTTAACTTAATCTACAAAAAATAAAAACCAGATGATTAGCGTTAGTGTTAGCAGGAGTCTTTAGCATTGGTCTTAGCAAGCCGTTAGCCTTTGTGATAACAGAAACCTGTTAGCATTATGGTTAGCTGGAGCCTTTTAGCGTACATAAGAGTGATTGACACTGTTAAAACCCCCGTCTTGGTAAATCTGTCAGATTAAAGATTAGCATAATCTGAAATCATCTGTCACCTCTGAGCTCTCCTGAACAAAACTATTAGACTATTTAGGCAGATTCAAGTTTAAAGCAAATCTTTAGGATGTTTCTTCTGACTGGCAGTAATATTAACGTTTTGAAGTTGACAGAGGATCTGTGGCTCAAACTAAAGATGGTAATGAGGGTTTCCAACCTTAAGACTTGAATCTTACCACCAGAGATAATCAGCCTGTAGCTGCAGGTTCCTGAGAAATGTCCGATTGTTGGGTCAGAACCAGCAGCGCCGGGACGCCTCCACCCTCCGGCATGCAGAGGTTCACAATGTGGGACCAACATCTACTGTTTGTTTCTGTTAAATCTGCCACAATCAGATCCTCTCCATCCAGGTGAACTCATGCTGGTAGCCACAGACTGCCAGTTCCTGACATTTGTCTAATTCAGTTGCTTTGACCTCTTTAAGGTGGTTTAGTCTGCCGAGCAGTTCTGTCCACGTCTCCAAATCACAACGTTCACACCTTCATCTCCCTGTCGTCACCCCTGGCTGGACAGTACGGAGGTCAGATGTTTCTTCAGGGTTTGGGTGTCTTCTCTTCTTTTCAACACAAGGCTGACAGGTCTGATGTTTTCCACAGACACAGATTACCTGAAATGGTTACCTGGCTGTGTAAAAAAGACCGCTTTTCTTTTCTGCTACAACAAACTGGGGCAGCATTTTTCGTTTTGTGACTACTGGAACGGTAGGAGGAGATCAGGAACTCTGCATGAGCCTCTGTGTGAGCAGGACACAAAACCAACAATATGCTGCATTTTCTCTGTGCAGACCCTCACCACAGAGCCCACTACCTGAAGGGCAACACCTTTCTGCCTCCGATAAACGGTGAAATACCTCACCAGCACCTGAAAGGTACTGAACCTTCTGCCTTCATGGCACCTTTGGTCTTTATTTCATTACCTAATGATGTTTTTAGACCCACCGTCTACAGGCAGACAGTGGGTCTGCTTGAACCCACACAGATGTTTAGAACAAATCAATGCATGGGGATGCTAAAACTGGAGTTTTATCTTTAAAGGAGAGGCTGATTCTGTGATCTGCTCAACTCCAGTGATATCCATGTAAAACATTGTTTTCTGATCAGCATCTGCACATCCTTCCCTCAGATTGGAGAGAAAACTTCCTGCGTATCAAGAAAATGGTGCTGATTGGAGGACCAGATGACGGCGTCATCACTCCATGGCAATCCAGGTTTTACCACTTTAAGAAATGCTTTACCTCTACAACTCATTACCTGGCCAGTCAGTGTCTCTGACAGGACAGCTGCCATGTCAGGCACCATCAGGGGCAGCTAACTCTGGTTCTCAGTTAGATAAATGGTGTATCAGGTTTTCTATAGCAAGCAGTTAGACGTTTACAATTGAGGAACACATGTTGGTTTGGTGTAAACACAAAAACAGAGAAGTGGTTATTTTCAGTTTTTATCAGCATGAAGTTTCGACCAAATTAGGTTTCAGAAGCTTTAGGCGAGAAGTAATTGCTTCCTCTTTCCTGTGCAGCCTCTTTGGGTTCTACGACTCCAACGAAGATGTTGTGGAGATGAGGAACCAGGCGGTAGGTGACCAGCTGGGGTTTTTCTGCATCCAGTTGGTGTTTCTTGAACCTCTTTCAACTAAAGTCAATCTAGTGAGATAGAAAAGTCTGATAATAGAGTAAAATATCCTTTATGAGGAGAGAAATTTGACATTTATGAGGATTATGAGGTGCTGCGTCATCCTGGAGGATAAACATGGAGGTCCGGTCAATATCTGCTGCGTCATTTGGAGAATAACTTTCTGTGATTGGTTGGAGAACTTTAATAAGAACAAACTTTAGTTGGAAAACCAGTTGAGCTGAACCTACATAAAAGAACCATAGACAACGCATATGAATTTTACAACCATACTTTTGCAGAAGGAGAAGCCTCAGCAAGCTGCTCCTCTGAGCCGTCCACACAGCGTTCTGCCCTCTCTCTGCTACAGCAGGACTTTTATTTGGGAAAGCAAAATGGACCTTACCACAGCGCATGCTTTTCATTGGCTAATGCCCATTTTACGTCACAGCGCAGCTATCACGTGTGTTACCGTCTCACAAACAAACTCATGCTACTGTCTTGGACTAGCAGACCGACAGAAAGTTTTTACGTCAGGACTTTAAAAGAATGGTTCTCCACCGTCAGTGGGGAATCTGTACAGGCGATGTCAGGTATCCTGATCGTATTTGTGGAACTAAAATTCACAGATTTCCAAAATCTGAAACGTAAAGCCTTGCTTGGATCAAAGCAATTGCTAAACTAATCGACTCAGAAATACTCTGCAGAGAGTCAGTCGAACGAAAAATCCAATGTTTAGACATAGGAGCTAAGCCGTTAATGTGAGACATGTAGTCACGTGGGACTTTCGAGGGGCGTTTCTGGGCAGAGCTTGGTGAGGTCCATTCAGGAAAGATAACCAATAAAAAAAGATGGCAGCTCTATCCAACACATCCAGCTCTTTCCCTTGAGAGTGAACTCTGGAGGGAACAATCAGTTCTCAGGAACACAGATATTCAACAGAACAATCAAAAGGTTTTAGCACAGCACTACAGATTAACATTAGACTGAATAATGAACTAAAGTCATAATTAAAATGATAACACAAAAAATCTCTAACACCAGTCAGTTCACATGTACTAACCTCATCAATGCTTTGATATTCATAAGTTTTGATCTTCTTCTCTGCCTCTGACAGTTTTATAAGAATGACACGTTTGGTCTGAAGACGCTTGACGCCCACGGCGACGTGTCGGTGTGTGTTCAGTCTGGAGTCAAACACACACACTGGCACAGCAACGTCACCGTGTTCAAAACCTGCATAGAGAAATGGCTCATATGAAATGAGCAACAAAGAGACGCTGGTTGGACGTTCGATTTGCCCCAAGATTATTTAAAACATGTCATCTTTAAGAACAGTTTATGCTAACAGAGAAATTATGAAAAGATTATGAGGCTCAACATGGAGAATCAGGTAAAATATTACAACCCAATAAGTAGTTGTCCTTCTTTCCCCTGAAGTCTGTAAACACTTTAATATTTGTGTTTTTTATTTATTGCTCCCTATATCTTTAATATCCCTCCTTATATTTCTACAGACATACCAGAAAAAGATTGGACATGTAATTGTGAAACTAATGTGAAAAAAAAGTTTTAACTGAAACTTTAAGGGCCTTTACAAACAGTCTCATTGTTTAGTCTATGATCTATTTTAATATTTAATAATACTCTCCTAATAATCTCACATTCTCCAGAAAGTTAAAATAATTATTATTTTAGCATGTTTCTGTTTTTGTTGTTTTTTGTTCCAGTTTTATTGTAACTTGCAATAAACACTTCAGACTTCCGGTATTAAAAAGTCTAAACGTGTAAAAAGTAGCATTTGGTTTATTTAACATCTATATTTTTATAATCTGGCTATTATATTTTTGGTGTTTTAATTCCAGGGTTTATTTTAAACTCGCCTATTTTTCCCCACATAATTATATGCTAAAATTAAATATCGACCGTCGATGCAGAGGCGAAGTTTGAAGCCCCCAGTGAGGGAGAGAACCGGTGCACTGCTGCCCCCTGGTGGTGGAGGGACTTCAGCTACATGGAGACAAACTTGAAAAGATGTTTTATATTTACTTTATTTACACTATCTATAATATTTAATTAATATTTGTCTTTCCTCTGTTGCTTTCAACACTTTTTCAATGTTTTATATCTTTAAAAATGGTGCTTTTCTTAAATACTTCATTTTTCTTTGCTTTGTGTGTTTTTAAAGTCAGGAAACGACGCATTTTACAACTTTAAGAAATCCCAGTGATAAATCACTGATACATAGTTTCTGCATTTTATTGAAATTTGCATAATATTTGTCGTGTTACCATAGTAACCTCCTGATATCCTGAGCTCTGTTCTGCAGCCTGGTGACTCCTCTGTCCTTCAGACATGATTGGTCAGTCAGAGACGCAACATTGATTTTCTGTAGCAAACCGACGAGGGCTGGACGTTATCGATCCTGTTCGATCAGACACAAATGAAAACACACAGACAGTCAGATGATCGTGCTGTGACAAAAAGTGTGATTGTAATTTTTAATAAAGTTTTTAAATCAAAATCTTTTTCTTTTCAAAAGGTTTAGTTCCATATAAATCCTCTGCAGGTAAAGCAGATAAAACTGGAAACTATGTTTGACTAATAAGTTATCATGAGTGATAAATGACCTAAAATACACAAAACGAAAGTTTGAAGGTAACATTTACAGTCACGAGCACGCGCGTGATTTGAACACGTGAGCGCTCCCGCTCCGACAGGTGTGACCGGTGACGTCAGTAAGGTGACTCCGCCCCCCTCCCCTCCCCTCCCTGTCAGCTCCGGTGTGTCGAAACGCGGCTCCTCTTCAGTCGGTCCCGGAGGTCCAGATTTGTCCCGCGGCTCTCGGTTCTGCTCGGCCCGTTTCCTGCTCTCCTCTCCCTCCTGACGTCATGCGTGATGAAGACTCTGCGACCCTCGCGCGGACACTGAACCTTTATGCGGGGCTGAGCGCGTGAGTCCTCGGGACAACTTCAAAGGTAGGTTCACCGCTGCGCTTCAAAATAAAAGCAGGGAATGTGTTTGTGAAGGTTTGCAGCGGTTAGAGCGACCGGAACAGAACCGAACCGAACCGAGCCGGACCGGGTTGCACCGCTGTGGGTAATAAATAGCAGCAGATATAGAGGAGAGTTCAGCCGTTTCCAGAGTTTCCTATCGGGATTCAGGAACGTGTTGCTTTAAATGTCTCCGCCCTGAGCTCATGTCTTCACGTCCGGACCGTGGACAGACAGCCCGGTCCAGTCAGTGACAGCGTGGCTAAGGACGACGTGTCCCGCCCTGCAGCGGCTCCAACATCCAGGAAGCGGCCGGAGAGCCGGGAGTCTGAGCCCATGTCAGCATTATCTCTCCGAGTTTTCCAGCATCAGCTCAGAGCCGCTTTATGGGAAACGGCTCAGTCCAAGTCCAGCTGCGGGTCTGCACAGATCCCCGAAGCTCACAGTAAGCAGGTTTCATCAGCTGAGCTGGGTTCTGTTGATGCCTTTCGTATTTTTCCATGTATTTTTATTGTGTTTGGAACCTGGGATTGGAACCCAGAACCTGCAGAAGCCCTGAAGCTCTGCAGCTTCCTGCTTTCTGGGACTGAGTAGCTGGTCTGAAAACAAAACAGGATCATCTTAAAACTTTACAACAGTCTTTAGATGAAAGCTAAATGTCAAACATGCTTTTTGGTCTTCACATTTTTCTTGTTAACCAGAAAAACCTGAAATGTTGTTTCAGGTTGATGGTGAGGTTTTCCTTCCACAAACAGTCAGTTTTATATTAAATGAGCCTGTTGCTCTGATCTGTCATTTGATGGAGATTAGCTGAGATTTGATTTAGTCCATCTAGACTCAACCTTCATTTCTAATCCTGAATAGAGATGAGCTGCTCTGAAGGTTTTGGCTGATATTGATATTTGGTCCTTAAGTTGCTGTTGTGGTTGTTAACCCATATTTACCAACATTTTTTAAATGTTCTTGTTCTTGTCTACTCCATGACGGAGTGATCTCTCTGCTGACGCTGCTTCTGTGTTTCAGTATGAATCAGTCTGAAAATCAACATCGTTTGTTGGCCCAGTTTCATTTACCGATGTATGAAAATATGTGAACTTGGTTCGATTCTGATACTG
This sequence comes from Poecilia picta, assembly GCA_033032245.1. Classification (NCBI taxonomy): domain Eukaryota; kingdom Metazoa; phylum Chordata; class Actinopteri; order Cyprinodontiformes; family Poeciliidae; genus Poecilia; species Poecilia picta. The sequence goes on along the minus strand of CM065368.1, from coordinate 1,855,028 downwards.
ACGATGTTTGAATGGCTGGACCTGAAACACGGCCAGAACTGAACAGGATCCTGATTTCTCCTGAAAATAGTTCAGTAGTGATTCAGATTTTGACTCGTTTTCGACGATCATAATTGCACCCGGTTTTCTGATTGGCTCCAAAGATTATGTTATGAAATATTCCTGCCATCCCCAAACTATCGTTATTGCCTCTGTTTGTTTACTCTGAACTCATGTTTGGTCTCAAGAGGTTCTGTGTGTGTGTGTGTGTGTGTGTGTGTGTGTGTGTGTTGCTCCTGCCTTATGGTTCGACATCACACACTGTACAACCAAACTTGTTAGATCTGTCATTTTTAACATCGTTCGTCTCTCAGGTTTTGAAAATCAACTGACAGTTTTAAAATGTTGCTGTGTGAAGAAGCCAGTTAACGTGGTTTTGTTTGGTCCATTTGGTGTCGTGGTTCTGATGCCGACTGGTTGGGTAATTTGTGCTGAAATCCACAGAGAAGTCTCCATATTTGTTGGACCCTGAAAGCTGTCGCCGTCTGCGCCACGATGTCCAGCACAAGGAAGAACGAGCTTTGCCGAATTTGCGGCGGTAGTCTCCAGGGAAACCAACGCCGATGGCTGTTTGCGGCCCAGAACAGGAGGAACGATCAGCCCGGAACCCCAAGCGGGTCAGCGAGAGGCGGGAGCCTGACCCGGTCCACTCAGAGCAGTCCCTGGGGTGAGTCTGGACAAAACAGACATGCCACTGATACGATACCTGAGGTTAAGTACCGGCCGATACCGATCCGATACAGAGAATCAGCTGAACTGACTTCATTTGTTTTTTTAACCGCAGACATAAATATTCTGAACTACGGATTTATTGAATAACTTCTGCACCAGTTCAGCTCAGGTTAATACACCAGTAGCTTCACAAACAACTTGAATCTGTTCGGTCCAGAGAACAGCCAATAGAAAACCATTAATAAAGAATCTGATCAAATCACCAGATTCACAACCAGACGTAAAGATACACATCTACAAACTTTATTAAAGATGTCTAAGAAGTTATGAATTCTAAATATAATCCAAAATAAATAACAAACCAGGATGTTGCTCAGAGCACAAAGCATAGAATTAGACTAGATAGATCTGCCCTCATGGATCGAACACATGGCTCTGTTCCCCGATCTAGAAATGTTTCAGTATCAGAACCGATACCGATATCGATATCAGATCGGTGCGTCTGCGCTCCACGTTCAGAAAGTAAATCTGTTGTTTGTTCACAGGCAGCACGTTGTCTCTGGGCTCCTCCGGGTCTCTGTCCCGGTCCCAGGTGTCCCTGAGCTCCCCGTCCAAGTCTGTGGACATTCTGACCGTTCTGACCCACATTCTGGGACAGTCGGTACCGAGGAACGCAGAACCGGAGAGTTTGTGTGTGGCAAATGTGTTTCCGCTTTGGAGCGAGTGTTCAAGTTCGACACGGTGATCGCCCGGGTCCGGGTTCTCTCGTCTGAGCGGCTTCAGAAGCTGACCCAGGAGCGGGACCGGATCAGGCAGTGGGTCCGGCAGAACTACCGGCAGAGACACCCGCAGGAGCTCCGGAGCAGCGCCAGCGAGGAGGACGGTGAGGCGGAGAGGGACGGCTACCGGGACATGCTGAAGGACAACATGGCTCTGTCGGAGTACGAGTGCTGGTCCGAGAAGTGGGACACGTGTCCGTACTTCATCAGAACCGGCAAGCGGTGCCGGAAGGGCAAAGGCTGCGAAGGCTGCGACTCTTTACGGGTTTCTGATTCAGACTACGAGTCGGTGTGCGGGATTCCTCGCCACATGCCCTCCTCCCCGTTGGAGCTGAGCCGGGACAAGTCCCGCAGCATGCCGCTCCACTGGCACGGCGTCCCCAGGTCCAGCCCGCCGTCCCTGACCGGGTCCAGCCTCTCGCTCCGGGCTCCTTCCCGCACAGAGTCCGTCCATTCGCTGGACACTCTGGATGGCAACGACCCGTTCTGTTCCCCGGGCGACCAGGCGGTTAGCTTTGTGCTAACAGAGCTGAGGAGCATCGAAGGGAAGCCGCTCGGCTCGCCGTCTGGAAGCAAGATCCCAGTGCTGGGCAGGAAGGGCGGGAAAAACCTCGGGCCGGCGACACCCCGGGTCAGCCGGGTTCTGAACTTTGGGGATCTGGAGAATGGAGGAGGTCAGATGGAGGAGGACGGAGACGTGCTGATGGAGCTGAGGGACGAGTTCATGCCGCTGCAGCGAGAGTAGCGCTGCAGCGGTGGTGAGCGCAGGTTGCAGACCGCAGGGTGGTGCAGAACCGCAGGGTGGTCCAGAACCGCAGGGTGGTCCAGAACCGAGCAGGGTGGTGCAGAACCGCAGGGTGGTGCAGAACCGCAGGGTGGTCCAAACCGCAGGGTGGTGCAGAACCGCAGGGTGGTGCAGAACAGCAGGGTGGTGCAGAACCGCAGGGTGGTCCAGAACCGCAGGGTGGTGCAGAACCGCAGGGTGGTGCAGAACCGCAGGGTGGTCCAGAACCGCAGGGTGGTGCAGAACCGCAGGGTGGTGCAGAACCAGTCAGGGGTGGTGCAGAACCGCAGGGTGGTGCAGAACGCAGGGTGGTGCAGAACCGCAGGGTGTGTGACAGAACCGCAGGGGTGCAGAACCGCAGGGTGGTGCAGAACCGCAGGGTGGTCCAGAACCGCATGTGGCTGCCGTTGGTCACCTTTCTGTGAATTTGTGTCTTTTTAGCAGTAAATTTTTACGCTTTAGAATCTGTAAAAATGGATTTAGAAGCTAAGTGAGCTAAAAGCTCAGCTGAAGTGATCCCACCACCGGCGGCTAAAACAAAACAACTTTTATCATTTTTGATAACATGTCTATTATAGAAATGTTTATTGATAAAGAACAAGTGTTTTATAAAAGAATATAAAAGAAAAATTGATCCAATATAGTATTACTGATACTTTTTAATGTAATTTAATATTATATCAATATTTAAAAAATAACATTAGTTATCATTTTAATCAAAATTATAAAGAGCCTCTGGCGTTTGGACCGCCTGATCCAACAGAACCTCTGTGATTCAGAACAGCACTGGCCGACTCCAGAGTGCGGTCAGGCACCTCCGAGCCCAACTGGACCAGGCCGGGACCCGGATCAGAACCCTGGAGGCCGAGCTGAAACGGGCCGGACCGGATCAGGTCAACGGACCGGAGGACCTGGGCTCGGTAAGAACCGACCTCCAACACACTTTATGTATCTGCTTTTCTGAAGGAGACTGGATTAGCAGAGATTAACAGATTAGTTATGTTGATCCTGGAGATTTGAAGCAAGAAATCAAAGCAACTGAAGAGATCAGTGATCACAGAACCTTCATCTGATTTATCAACTCAGTGTGAAGCAAACTGAGCTTTTCAAATAATGTCTTTGAAGCAAAATTCACTGTAATCTGACTGGATGAACATTTTACTTATTTAACTTTAATTTGATCAGGTTTTCTTCAAAAATCTGTTCAGAAAACATTAAAACTTCATACAGCAGAAAGCAGAAGAATATCAGAATATATTTCTGAAAGGCTGAGAAAAAGCTGCTAAAGTTATGGAAACATGACTGAGGAGCAGGGTGACCTTTGACCTTTTCATGGCGACCCTAAACGTTTTACCCCAGCGGAGACGGCCTTCCTCATGTCTCGCCTCGGCCTGTCAGCAGTTCTCCGTTTGCCTGGGTTCTGCTGGTCGGCTCCGGTTGAAGTGAATCATTTCTGTGAAGGTCACAGATTCATTGTTGGCTCCGCAGCTTCATTATGAACTAAGCGCCACTTTCAGGTGGTTTCAGCAGATTAAACATTGCCGTTTACGGCTCTAATTATAGATCCGCGTTCCGCCCTGGTATGTCAGCAGCTCTTTGATTCGCCTGGAAAAGCAGGTTTATGGGAGTCAGCTGGCAAACAGCCTCATAAAGCAATCGGCGCTGTGAACAGGGCGTGTCGTCAGAGCTGCAGGTGCACATGCAGGAATCCACCCGGACCGCTGCAGTGGCCCCGGGGCCCCTCAGCTGATCAGAACCGGACCAGTCAGACTGACGAGCCGCTGCAGGTTCAAACCAGCAGGAAGCTGCTTTCATAACCGACGGCTTTCATTCAGGGAAAATTTCATTTTATTGTGGGAATGAGGCGTTAAAAAGCTGCTGGAGTCGGAACATCAAACCTCCACTGAGCTTCGACTCTAATCCAGTGGTTCTTAACCACCAGTTTCATAAGCGCATTCACTGAACCCTTCTTTAGTGATGAATGAAATATAATCCCCCCACTAAATTCAAGACATAGAATCAACTAGAATCTAGTTGGGTCACTCCATGATCACCAAGTCTTCTTAAAGGTAGAGTCTCTGAGAACAGTTTTCAAAATATAATCAGTGTTTTCAGCAAAGTTGATCTGACTGTCCAGGAACGACCCAAGGTTTTTAAAATGAGCCACAGTTTGAACAGGTTGGCCATCGAGAGAAACTGGAACCACTTTAAGGTTTAGATCATTTAATTAGCTCTACATTCTTAAGAGAATGAAAAATTAATAAGGCTTTGTGGTATTCTGATTTAGTAATGTAATTATATTAGTTGTGTTACCACCCATCGCCACCAGAGGCAGCACCAACCCCGAAAAGATGCCACTAACGAGCAGAAGAAAACCGAAAGATACAGAATTTGGTAAAAACTGTGACTTTTGCTGAAGTTAATAAAGACACAAGTTCAAATACCTGCTGAGAGTGAAGCTCCTCCAATCAGGCTCCTCCTCAGCTCTGATTGGCTAGCAATGTAACGTGATCCTCTGATTGGCTAAGCAATGTAACGTGATCCTCTGATTGGCTAAGCAATGTAACGTGATCCTCTGATTGGCTAAGCAATGTAACGTGATCCTCTGATTGGCTAAGCAATGTAACGTGATCCTCTGATTGGCTAAGCAATGTAACGTGACCTCTACAGTATGATGGCAACAGCGCTCACGACTTTACACAGTGAGTCTTTACCTCCAGCAGAGGCTCCGCCGAACCCCTGGGGTTTGACCGAACCCAGGTTAAGAACTACAGGTCTAAACGTTACAGATTAAAGGTCTGAGGAGTGAAAACGTTTCCTGTTAGACTCGGATTCAAGATGAACTTAAAACATGAAAGTTGATGGGAGATTGCTAATAAAATCAGCCACCAAATGTGTCAGAATTAACTTTAAAACTTAAGTCTTAAATTCATGTATCAAAAATTAAGACTTTTAAATTGTTTTAATTTCATAAAATATAGAAGTTGGCCTTCGGTGCGTTAAATTGTTCTGTGATCTGAGCCGTTTGATGCTTCCTGTAGCTAGCTGCTAAAATTCGCCGCTTAGCTTTTAGGTGTTCAACAAACCGATGGGCTGGACACAGAGCGACCAATCACAGCCCAAAGTTTCACATGCATCAATGCCATTGGTCGCTTGGCTGAGGGCGGCTAGTGGTTGTGACCTCATCATGCTAGCTCTGTAGGAAATGACTGGAGAGGAAGTGACATCACTTCCCTTAAAGTACAAATCCACCTCCGCTGGCTGGACGACGTCTGGCTTCGTTCCTGTTGCAGCAGGATTCCTCAGACACTTTGACTTAGAGTTGGTTTTTGGTCTTTAAAATGTCTTAAATTTGGGTTTCTGAAACCTGCAGAATCCCAGATTTCTCTGTAAAAACTTCACACTTAAACTGGTCAGGATTTACATTACAATTTAAATTTTAAATCCCGGCCTGTTTGTTTTTCTTCTTCTTCATCTGGCTGCTCTGGATTCTGCTGCTGAGTTAACGGCTCTGTGAATCATTCAGAGTGTTTGGTCTCACCACACCACACACACACACACACACACACACACACACAACACACACACACACACACACACACACACACACACACAGAGTTTGTTTTGGCCCGGTTCTGTAGGTGAAACCAGATATTGATGTGCTGCAGGTTGTTGGTGATTTCCTGTTCTCACTTCCTGTTTCCTGTCTCTGAAATCGATCTGTTCTTCTTCTCTCCCTCCAGCTGACCCTGGAGGAGGGCGGCGGCGCCTCGGTGCTGCAGAGCCTCGGTCACGCCGTGCTCAGCCGGGAGCGACTGATCCAGGTGTGTGAGGCCGGCCGGACGGATCCGGTGGGTCCACTGGATCCTCCGGAGCTCCACAGCTGTTTGCTGTGGAGCTGCAGGGGGGCGGAGCTTCTGTTGCTGGTGGTTAATGATCCACACAGGACTTTGTTTGACTTGTTGTGGGCAGACCTGAGCACACTGATGACCTTTGACCTCTGCTTTCAGCTGGTTTTAGAGAGAAATGGAGATTAATTTAGAGGGAGTTTTTCAACGCACAGAAGGATCAGAACCTGATCTCCAGTCACGCCTTTAGCTCCATGGTCAAACCGTGGACTTTAATATTCTGCTTTTGGCCCACAAAGTCTGAAACCAGCAGAGTCCAAACCGTGGTCCGAGGGCCGTTTGTGGCCCTGGTAAAATATGTCAGAACTAGATTTAAACTCAGGACGTTTTTCCTGTTGCTGCTCAGATCAAGACGATGATTTTATCCTCAGTTTGGGAAATAGTTTGACATCTTTTAACATCTTAAAATAATTGTTTTATTTTTTTGCCCTCCATTATTTTCAACACATCAGTTTTTGGCCCAAATGGTAGAAGGTTTTGATACCCCAGCTGTTTCCAGAACCAGGACCAAGACTAGGACCAGAATCAGAACCAGGACTTGGACCAGAACCAGTGTTTGGTTCTGCTGCTCCTCACACTGAACCAAACTCACTGAGACTTTCACAAACTGCAGCTTCTTTTAAATCGGGGCTGAAAACATGTTTTTCTTCCTCCCAGCAGCTTTTGAACAAAGACGTTTTATTTATCCGTTTTATTTAATATCTTTATTTAGTTTTCATGCTGTCAGCTGATTCTGAGCCTGTGTGGTTGAAAGTTTTCCGTTTCTCCTCTGAGTGAAGCGCTCGCAGACAGAACCATGACCCGGACCTGTTTCTGTGTTTCTGCCCCTCAGGAGTGTTTGGTTCTGATCCGAGGTCTGTGTGTGGAGAGCGGAACCGGAGCAGAACTGGGAACCCGGCTGACTGAGAAGCTGCTGGAGGCGCTGAAGGAGCTGCTGTCCGATAACAAGGTCAGAGTGGAGGTCGTCTGATTGGCTGCGACCTGGAGGTCACACGGATCAGAGGACCAAGGAGGGGGATGAGATGTCTCTGCTGATCCGTCCTGATGTTTTGTCCTCATCTGTCCTGCAGGTTGCCCTGGAGACTCTTCGGTCTGAAGCCACCGAGGCGGAGAGGAGCCTGGCGGCGGAGGTGGAGGCGCTGAGACGAGCCGGACGGGACCGTGAGGCGGACCTGGACACGCTGAGGACGGTTCTGCAGAGCAGCCAGGACGTGGTCAACGTGAGGACAGACGGTTTTGTTAGACGTGCCGCTCTGGGCCGAGCTGAGCCTTGTTCCGTCTGCAGGAGCTCCGGGCGTCTCTGGAGGACAGGGAGCGCCGGCTGGACGAGGCGGAGACGCAGCGGGAGCTGTGGAGACGGAGGGACGCCGCCGCCGCCGCCGTCCTGAGGGACAAGGACGCTCTGATCCTGAACCTCCAGCAGCGCCTGGACCACCCGGTGAGCAGATCCGGTTCTGGTCCAAACCTCCATCTTTACTGCGGTTCACTGGAGGTCTGTGTTTATCTCCATGGAGACGGGCCAAGGCCTGTAGCGTCTGAGGCCGAGAGCGGAGCCTTCAGTCCTGGTCTGGAGATGACCTCTGACCTTTAACAGGAATTAGGACGGTTGAAATAGAGAAATGGCATCTTGTTTAAGTCAATAATTCCTTAATATTGATGAAAATCTGAAATAATCTGCCGGTGGATCTGGTACCTGCTGGCTGGAAACAAACTCCTGAAAAGTTTCTCATAACTTACTTTTCATTTGAAATGTTTAATATTTCTATTTACAGTAGAAACCAGACAGAAATAGTTGTGAATATTTAGTGTTTTTACAGTGCAGAGTCATCGCTCTCAGCACCGGGTTCTTATCAGAACCCGAGCGGCTCGGTCCGATCTCTAAGAACTGCTGCGTTCTGCTGTTCCTCTGGTTCAGGAGTTCAAACCTGTAAAACCAGGAAACGGATAATTTTCACGTTTTTCATCCTAAATCTTCTCCTCTCTCTCTGGTTGGTCAGCAGTCGACAGGAAGTGAAGAGCAGGCGGCAGCTCGGCTGAAAACGGCAGAGGAAAACAGCGCCACCTTGTGTGAGGAGGTCACCAAACTGAGTGCAGCTGTGCAGGCGTCGCAGGAACTGCTGCAGGTTCAACATTTCTGAACGCTGAATGTGTTTAAACCTGACAGAAATGTGGATTTACATTTATGTACTTTATGAACAGGGAATAATTTTGCCACTAAATGCTCTGCAAAAATATAAAGATGTTAAAAACCAGAAAATAAAGTTTAATGGAGCTTAAATCATGAATAAGAACCAATAAAATATGTAATTACAAACTATTTGCTTAAAACTGGGATGAAAATATTGATTATGATAAATCCACATTTACCTGAACCTTTTCTTCAATGTGTGGCCACAACATCCTCAGATCCATCAGGTTTTCAGGGTCAGTCGGGCTTCACTCAGACGGCCTCACAGACAGATTGTTCAGCTCCAAGCCATTAAAATAAATGAGCAAAAAGCTTGAGGAGATAAAAACAAAGTCTGGTTATTTCTGAGCTAATATTTGGATGAAGCTGTGTCATTTTGGAGTCAAATAAACCAGTTTGAAGGGAATCGTTGATAAACTAGAGTCTAAAAGTGAAACCTCCTCCAGTTCAGATTCAGCACCATGTGGCTGCCGCCGGCGGCTCTGACCGTCTCCGTCTCTCCGTCAGGCTGAGCAGCAGAACCAGGCCCAGACGGTCGGCTCGCTGGCGGCGCGGCTCCGGGACGCCCAGCAGCAGCTGAGGCAGGCGGAGGAGCAGCAGAAGAAGACGGACAGAGAGCGGCGGGCGAGCAGAGAGGACGGCGAGCGGCGGGAGCGCCTGCTGAGGGAGAGTCTGCAGAAGAGAGACCGGCTCATCGAGGTAGAGATCACAACGTCCACTTCTGCCCTCTGGTGGCTCAGCTCTGAACTGCACCCTGACACGTTCTACACATGAGCTGCACAACCACAACGAAAACTATTAGAATGTTGTGAAAAAAAGTCAGTATTTTTGACCTTCATAACGTGAAACTTGTATAGAAATTATTTTAAAAGTTTTTAAATGTTTTTTTTTTTATTGCTTCCAAAAAGCCAAATTATCTTCCCAAGTGTTTGTCTGACAGCCAGTAGATAGAAAAGAAATGGATGGGTAAATTACTGCCAAAAAAACTTAAACTCCAAATAATGTCTATGAAAGAAAAACATGAACATTTCTAAGTTATAAAAGTCAAAAATGAGCTTGAAAAAAAAATCATAAAATTTATATTAATCTTAGAAATTTTGTAGAAAACAACTTGGGAAGTTCTGAGTTTCTAAAGTTGAAAATGTCTGACTTTCGAAAATCAGAATATCAGAAATTTTCTAGAAAAAACAAATGTTGACTTTTAGATCTGAGAATTATTTACATTTTTCCCAGAAAATATCTGAGATTAGTCTAAAAAATCTACAAATTCACTGTTGTATGTTTGAAATGCAGAAGAAGAAATCTAGGAAACAGTCAGAGGTTCTTCAGGAAAACCAGGAGAAGTGAAGATTAATCTGCTTTAACAGGAAAACAGAAATAAGATCCGGATTCAGTGTTTACACTCTGTTCTGTTCAAACCAACTCTTCTGTTTCTGTTGTCATGGCAGCAAATCCTGGTGGATGCAGAGGAGCGAGAGCGCCTCCTGCAGGATCTGCAGCAGAACCTGCAGAACAAGCGGGAGCCGATAACAGCCGTCAAGCACACGCTGTGACGCAGCAGCCGTTTGGACCAATCAGGGACGGAGGAATCTGGACCAATCAGGGACGGAGGAATGGTTGCACTTTGTTCTCCTCCTCTGATGTATTTATAGTTTTGAACCTGGAGTCCTGAGCTCCTGGGTTAAAGGAGCATTTCCACAGTTTCAGCTGAGCTCTTTGTGACTCAGATGGTTAATACTTGAATTATTGATTGATTGATTGGTTATTGGGTGATTCATTTTGAATGTTTCATTCACGAGGTTGGAATGTTTCCATGGTTTTTAATGTCGGACACGTGTGGGGTCATTTAAAGCTGCTTTAATGTTTCTATTTGTTCTCTGAAAGTCAAATTAAGTTTCAGCTGCTTTGATTTTTCTAATTTTTCAGTTTCCTCTGGATTATTCTGTTTTGCTCTGGGATTCATACTGGAAAATGTTTTTGTCTTTTTGGCTCAAGAGAATAAAAAGCTCTGAACCGTTTGAGTTTGAGTTGTTTCGGTTTAGAGGAGCCGATCAGAAACGTTATGTTTCCACCTTCAACTTTGCATTAAATTATCATAATTTACAAAATTATGCAAAGTTGGCATTTTTAATGGACTTTCAATGCAACTTTTAGAGCATCTTTGCATTAAAAGTGTCATTACTTACTGAATGACACTTCATGACAACTGTCATAAACATTCATAAAGACTTCTTTATGTTTATGACAGTCATGTCAGTCTTCTGCACAACCCTTCAAATAAAGTGTTACCATCAAAATGTGCATCTCTTTTCCCACCATTGTTGATGTTTGTGTCGCTGGTTTTACACATGAGACGAAACTCCCCAAGGAAAAAGAAGAAGGCAACAATATGCATTAGCTAAAAAAATACAAATATAGTAACACACAGTGGCTTGGATGCATAACTTTAATCTGATTATTGGATAGTAAAGTAACACGTTACAAGGGGTCAGATTAGAGTAACGCATTGACACCATTGTTTGACATTTCTGTCAGCTTCCATACGTGTCGCCCCCAATAAACTCGTTCCTACACCCTGGGTTAGTGAAGCAATTAACGTTATCAGATAATAATTAACATAAGATAATTAAAGTTATCAGATAATTAATGTTATCAGATGATAATTAACATAAGATAATTAAAGTTATCAGATAATTAATGTTATCAGATGATAATTAACGTTGTTAGATAATTAACGTTATCAGATGTCATCAGATGATAGTAATTAACGTTATCAGATAATTAACATTATCAGATGATAACATCAGATGTTATCAGATGATAAACGTTATCAGATAATTAATGTTATCAGATGATAAACGTTATCAGATGATAATAAACGTTATCAGATAATTAACGTAATCAGATGATAATTAATGTTATCAGATAATTAACGCTATCAGATGATAATAATTAACGTTATCAGATAATTATCGTCATCAGATGATAATAATTAATTACGTCATCAGATGATAATAATTAACGTTATCAGATAATTAACGCTATCAGATGATAATAATTAACGTTATCAGATAAGTAACGTCATCAGATGATAATAATTAACGTCATCAGATGATAATAATTAACGTTATCAGATAATTAACGCTATCAGATGATAATAATTAACGTCATCAGATGATAATAATTAACGTTATCAGATAATTAACGCTATCAGATGATAATAATTAACGTTATCAGATAATTAACGCTATCAGATGATAATAATTAACGTTATCAGATAATTAACGTCATCAGATGATAATAATTAACGCTATCAGATGATAATAATTAACGTTATCAGATAAGTAACGTATCAGATGATAATAATTAACGTCATCAGATGATAATAATTAACGTTACAGATAATTAACGCTATCAGATTATGATAATTAACGTTAACAGATCTTAATTAACGCTATCAGATGATAATAATTAACGTTAAGACAGCTGCTGTAGTTTCTGCTTGTGAACATCAAGGTATAGTTTTAGACGGGTAGCGACGACGGATAGACATCCGTCTATCTGTGCTGCAAAGCATTAGGGTCTGATGAGGTAGCACAGATAGTCAGAACACCGGTTCTACCGGCAGCTCCACTGGACAAACGTCTGCAGGTCCAGAATCGAACCACAGGAGGGACGACAGACATGCTAAATAAATGACACGACGATACAAATAATAAAAGATTAAGAAAACACTGCAGAGCCACAAGGTTCTGATAGAACATGCAGTTTGGAGGATTTTCTTTTCAGCTCAGGTTTTTAGTTTAGTTTTAGTTAAGATGTTTGAGACGTTTAGTGATTCTCTCAGTGAAAATAAATCAGAAAATGAGAATCAGTGCAGATGTTTGTGCTGCAGGATGTTCTGCTGGTTCTGGTTGCTGGTAGAACCCAGGATGTTCTGCTGCTTTGTTTTCTGGCTTCACTGGGACATAAAAGCTGTGATATATTAATAATTACTAAGGGATTTTATCTAAAGATCAGCAGCTGTTGAATCTTCCTCATGGTGCCTAAACGCTCCAGGTTCTCTGTCGGGTTCTGATCTGTGACCCGGTTTGTTCTGGTTTCGGCTTTCTGAACCTCCTCTCTGCAGCTGAACTGCTCAGCTTGAGAGACACAGATCAGATCAGAACAGGTTGATTAATTATCCTCAGATAATAAAGTTAATATTTATTAAACATTTATTTGTGTTTCTCCTCTTCATGAACCAAAAGCAGAATCATTTCTCAGTCAGCTTCAGTTTGAGGCTCCCAGTCATGAGACTGCAGGTCACTTGATTTCCTCAACGTCCTTCATTAACAGAGTCCTGATTTAATTAGGCCGCCGTGTCTTTAAGGCTGCCTGCTAACGTAGATCTTCGTCAAACAGAAAGTGACCGACAGAACCAGCTGAGCAGGAGAATATTTCCTCTGCAGCTGCACAGATCAACCCAGGACACTAATGAAATCAGCAGCAGGTGGGGGTGGGGCTTCAGTGAGCGATCATCAGAACATCAGGAGGAACCAGTTGAGTCCAGAACCTGCAGGACGAGCTGAGCTGCTCCAGAACCTTCAGCATGCAGACAGCTGGCAGCCTGTAGGAACCGAACCGCAGGAACTGAACCGGACCGAACTGGACCCCAGGAACCAAACTACAGGAACTGGACTGAACCAAACTGGACCGGACCGAACCCCAGGAAAGGTTTTCATCCTCCCTCCGCTACAGAAACCATCCATGATGCTCCACCTTCTGCTGCTCCTGTGCTTCCCTCCAGCTGTGGGTGAGAATAAAACCAACAACTGGACCTGTTTGTGTGCAGGTCCACAGAAACCTGCCAATATGACATAATTAGCATGATGGGCTCAGTTATGATTAAAACAACTGGATTAAATCTCTGATTCTCTTCAGGTTTCATTCAGTCCATGAATACAAATAGGATCATTTAGATATAAAACATGCAGTTCTTATTGTTTTATGTTCCCACAGGACTGAGCAACAATAAACAGGTGGTTTATTGTTTAGAGTGGGGTTCTGCAGAGCGGCTCTGAGCAGTCAGCAGGATCTCAGTGTGGAGAATCAGGCAGAAATTCTCATGAATAAAACAAACCAGCTTCTAGCTGGAAGATCTGATTATTGTTGCTTTATATGACGCCGTGTTACTTTAATATTATCATTAAAAGCATGACCAATGCAGCCTGCTGTCCTCCAGTCTCCCTGTTCTGCTACACCTGCGTGTTTCCTGCCGTCTCTCCTCTGGACTGCATCCGGTTCCCTCTGAAGTGTCCGCCGGGGCAGCTGTGCCTGTCCAGCCGGGCTGTGGGGCAGAAAGGTGAGCCCCCCCTCGGGTCGCTGGGTGGGTGAAAGCCAATGGAACCCGAGTTAATGGACCCGGTGGTTCTGCAGGTGACCTGCGGGTGGTGCTGTACGAGAAGAGCTGCGTCCTGCCCGCGCTGTGCGGAGTCACTGGGGAAAAGTACGCTCTGGGTCTGAACTTCACCTTCATCAACGAATGCTGCAACACACACCTGTGCAACGCGGCGGGCCGCCCCGCCGGGCCCCCGCTCTGGACGGCCCTGCTGCCCCTGCTGGCTCTGGGCTCGGCTCGGTGAGCAGAAGGACATGAACGCATCATGGAGCGAATACTTCTGATTCCAGATACAACATGTTTCAGAGTTTAAGGTGAAACTAAAACTACTGTCTGGATTAAAAAGCCGGATTCTTACAGCAGAAACTTCATAAATGATTCCAACCAAATGAGCTTTTCCTGTTTTGGTCATTTATTCAGATTTATGTGCAAAAAAAAGTCAAGCAGGGAATCTGAAATGGAGGGAAACAGGGAAACAGCCAAAATATTAAAACTCATCAGATGAAAGAGCATCTTGTGCCTGAAATGTGATTATATACTTATGATAAATGATTGGATGAATACTGGAATGTTACCATGACGTTTAAATGTCCCAGAAAAAAGGTGTGGCTCCAACTTTCATGCAACAATTATGAGTTAGTGTCCAGGTTTGTGGATCAAATTCAAAATAACATGAAATAATCTCAGAAAAACCCATTAATAACAGAAAATCAAAGAGAAGTTGCACATTTTAGTTAGACTTTGATAAATTCCTTCACTTTATGCGGAGTTCGGCACCAAACTGGACTTTTTACTTAAAGTGTAACTAGCCAAGCTGGACCTTCAGAACCAACAGGACCATTCAGCTGCAGTAGCAACATTTCAACCCCAGAGGGCAGCACTGACACGGTTTTAGGTCAAATATTACAGAATTAGTCTGAAAAGTCTCAAAAAACGTTTTATGTTATTATGTTGCACAAACAGACATCAGCAAATAAAATAGAGCAAAAAAAAAGAACTGCAGAAAAATATCGTTTAGGTTTTTATTGCATTATTTTGGTCAAGTTTGAACTTTGTGTTTATAGATTAAGAAGAAAATTGTTAAAACTGTTGTTATTTTTACCAAAACTCAAAAACAGTTAAAAACACACTCCGTGAATATTAAAATGCATAAATAAATACATTTACTTAAACTGTGTATTGTTTTTCTTGTCTAAAGTTCATATATTAAATGAACATAAACGGTGTTATTATGCAGTGAAGGAGTTTATCATTAATAACAGATTCAACTGCAGACCTCAGAAGAACATAGAAAAGAAATTTGTCTTAAAATTTCCTCTGAATCTATTTAAAGTTAATCTGTAGTTTAGTTTGGACGTTCGGTTTGCTGCATTACCTGACGCTGCCAGTGAGTGGCGCCACCTGCCGCTCTTTCACCTGCAGGTGTTCCTAATTGGACTGTGACGTCATGAGAGGCAGCAGAGCCGCAGCCTCAGTCAGATGCCTGACCGCTGTTCTCATCATGGTTCTGCTGCTGCTCCTGCTGCTCTGCGCCCGTCAGTCGGTCCAGAGCCCGAACCGAACCGCCCCGCTGCAGCCCCGGGCCCCGACAGCCACCCACCTCCGCCTGCCCATGTACCTGGACTCCGACCTGCCGCTGGTCCGGAAGGGCTTCTTCTCCCCGGCCAGAGGCAGCGGGCAGGGCGGCTTACCGCGGCCGGTCCGGGAGCTGCTGCTGCCGGCGTGGCCCCCGCTGGGGGCCCGCGCAGCGAGTCAGGGGCCGCCGTGAGGACCGCAGTGAGGACTTCCTGTGAGAGCAACCGGATGCAGCTGCAGGTGGAGCGGAGCGTCCTGGGCTCCGGGGAACCGGACTCTCACCTGAAGCTGGGGACCTGCGGGGTCAGCAGGTCAACTGAGGATCGCCTCTACTTCGAGTATGATCTGCGCATGTGCGGAACCCAGCGTACCGTGAGTCTGAAACGCAGCAGGGACGTTTTACATCTGATGGAATCTGGGATCCACTTCCCAGTTTTCCCAGTTTTGTTTTAAGGTCTGAGCCGTTAATTCCAGTTTAACTGCATGTTGGAGGTGACAGCATGAAGGAATTACAAGATTATTTTCTTTATAAACCTATAAAAACTTAACAGAAATATTATCTGTGTTTTATTGAACTGAAGACGATTCAAGCTGCTGGTTGAAGCTTTTAGACTGAATATTGTGACTGAACAGATCAAGTGAAACCAGCTCATTTCTAATCTGATCCATGAATCTGTGGTTTTTATTGTTTCAAAGTTTTCAAACTTTTTCAAATGTTTGGACATAAAACTCAAATGGTGCAAATATTCCTGTTCATATCGCCAAAATATTTAAATGATCATTATTTATGTTTTCAAAAAACTGCACAGAAAATTAGTCAAGCTCTTCAGAAGTAAAATGTGTGGAGAAAACATGTTTTTAGTTTTGGTAATTACTCCTGTCTGTATTTTATTTTAATTTCTCCAGTCTCTCAGCTTTAGATAGTTTAAGTCCAGCAGTTGAGATCAAAACATTTCTTCTTCACTTACAGATGATCAATAATCGGATGGTTTTCTTCAACATGCTGCACTACGACCCTCCAAAGCCAAAAGGACCAATCAGACGAACGGCGCCGTTCAGCGTCCCGGTGGCTTGTTATTTCAACAGGTCGGATTAAAACGGGAAGAACTCGGCCTTTTACCACGGAGCTGAAATCATGTTGTTTTTCTTTAACTGTTTAGGTTTGTTTATTCGTATAAAGTTGGATACTCTCCGAAGGTGCAGATGCGGAAGTTCCTGAAAAAGTTGAAGAAAGTGACTAAATTCGTTCTGACTCCAAGAAACGGTAACGATCCTTCTGACTCCAGTTTCCTTTAGGATGAAAGACAAAGTTTGTTTTCTTCAGTCAAAGTTGCTCCTTTGTGTTTGAACTACAAACAGCTGAGATCAACACAGAGAGCTTTTAAGTTCCTGCTGGCGGTGCCAGACTATTGGATCTCCATTCTGCTGCTTTTCTTCCATCTCTCCTGACATTCTCTTTCTAAATTGGAATAATTAACAGAACTCTTAATTTTATTCAGTCATAGTCCATCTGTTGACTTTATCTCAACATTTTTCACAACTTCAGACATGAAGTTAATAATTATATTTCAAATTAATTGTCAAAAATCATTAAATAAGCTCTTTATTTCCCCCTAAATGCTAAAACCATGGATTTCCCTGCGGTGTGTTTGACCCGGCCTTCAGCCCAGTGGAAGAAGCTTTCCGGGTCGGATCCGGTTCTCCTTGGTCAGCCGGTGTTCTTCGCCGCCGAGGCTCAGTCTTTGTCCAGAGATGAGCGACTCTACATCCTGTCCTGCTACGCGACTCCAGAGGAGTCTCCCACCTCCACGCCTCAGTTTCCAGTCATAACGAACTTTGGGTGAACCTCAGCGCCGTTTGTTTTCAGGTTTCTAAATGAACCCAGGCTGACAGGTTCTCCTCTCCTGACGGTGCAGATGTATGGCTGAGAGTCAGAACAGCCGCTCCAGATTCATCCCACACAGGAACGACGCCGTCAGGTTTTCTGTTGACGCCTTCGTCTTCAAGGGAGTGACGGGTCGGGTCAGCACAAATATCTAAAACTTTGAGTTTGTGTTCAATAAGCTGCTGCAGCTTTTAGAGGCGTTTTTCTCCTGTGCTGCAGCTCTACATGCACTGCAGCATGTTGGTGAGCGCTTCAGAACCGACACCGACGGCAAAGTCCTGCAACTATGACACCAGAACCAGAAGGTTGGTGGATTATTTTAAACAGAAATAAATGATGATTCATCTCATTTCGATGAATGGACTTGTGGTTCTGGTCGTTCTGCAGGTGGGTGGAGCTGTTCGGGTCCAACTCTGTGTGCGACTGCTGCGATTCCAGCTGCAGCCCTGATGAATCTGCAGGTCTGTTGTGAATTATCCAGTTTTAATGATCTAAAACAAACATAAAGCCGTTTTAGTGAACATGATGAAAGTTTTCCTCCAGCAGAAGGTTTTCTGTCACTTTGGTTCTGGTCCAACTCTGATTTCCAGCAGTGGTTCTGTTCTGAGGTTGTTATTTTAATAGTCTTGGGAGAGGAGCAGCACAGACGACGTTACCAGTTTGAAGGAAGTTCTTTGGTTTTTTTCCGATGAAAATCGAAGTGTAAACCTGAATGAATCGCCGTGGCGCCGGTTTCCTCCATGTCTGTTGCCTAAAAACAGTTTTGTTCAGTTCAAAGTTCCCAAAAACACGAGCTCCGCTAACGAACAGGGTTCTGCTCAGTGCTGATGTCTTTCTGTTGGCATATCTGGTTTATTCCACAGAAACAAACTGTTTTTGATCAGCTCTTGTTAATAAACTTCCTTTACATGCAGATATTTTTATTTGTCCTACTTTAGCCACTCAGCTCTGTTTTGTGATCAGTGATGCTTCTGACTGAAAAGTTAATATATATTTTCTATTCAGAGACTGAAGTGGTCAGCAGCATGTCGTGGACCATAGATCCTAAAATGAAATCCAAACCTCTGAACAAGGAGAGCAACACGACAGTCGCCAGAGGAATCCCAGGAACAAGGGGGAGAACCGAGGAGGTGGGTGAAGAGCGCCTCCCTGGTGGAGGGCGAGGGGAACGTCTCTGAACTTCACACTGTATTTGACGACGTCTTTGATTTTTGACTGAGAAATTTGGAGAACTGACGTTTAAACTTTTGTTTTATTTTGACTTCAGTTATTGTTGGTTTGAAAAACGTGGCAAATAAAACAAATATTCGAGTGAAATCAGTGTTTGTTTCTGACCAGGAAGTAAAACCACAAAGATTTTATTTATTTAACTTTTTTCTGCTTGTCCTGAAAAGTTTCTGACTGGATAGAGGCTAAATAATCAATTCCAGGTCTGTGAACTCACCAGGCCAATGCACCAACAGGTGGCGGTGAAAACACTCTTCGGTGTGGAAGTTTTTACTGGAGTGGAAAAATCACAGGTGTTCAGAAATTTAGTGGAATTTGAAACTTCTAGAGAAGAAGAGAAAGTCTGTTGGGTTACGAACTTAAACAGTCTGCATGCTAATCATGCTAATCATGCTAAAGGCTCAGATGCTAATCAGAGTTTAAAATGTGAGCATCATTTTGAATGCCGGTGAAATCCGTCTGACTGCAGAGCTGAACCTGCTGCTCTGCCACACAGTGTGACGTTTCCTCTGCTTAAGGCTCCTGTAGGTAGGATGAATAAATGTTTGGAAATATTTCTGACCATGTAGAAGGATGCAAAGAATCTGGAAATGTGATGCTTGTTTGATTTTTGTGTGCGGCAAGAACTTAAAATGTGTCTAATAACGAATTAACGGATGCAGATTGTGGTTCTGTTGGGTTTGATTTATAGATATTTTTCATGCAGAAACATCGCCCTGTAACTTTGAGCTTTTTGTTTTTCTATTTTTCTTTTATTATGAACATTTAAATGCTCACAGTTTGAATGTCAAATTGACCAGAAAGTAGGAAAAGTATTTTAAATAGAAATGAGCTAAAGCTGGTATTCATGGGTCAGAAAGTGATTTAGCTGAACTGATCAGTGCTTTTAGTTTCCCTGAAGTTTATTTTGAGATGGACGCCGGGTTTCTAACAAAAGAATCCAAAGGCTTGTTTTAGCTACAGATAATGCATAAATGTTTTATTGTTTCATGAAAAAGATTCTGTACAGATTGTTTTACAAAACGTCATCCTTAAATGTGACAACTCATTTTTTTAACTGATAGAACAATCATAAAACAGCTAATAACAGGTGCTATCAAACAAAACTACTTACAAACTGAATGGAAATGTTAACTGAAGGCATACACTGTGCCGTCCGTAGTCCGAGTCCAACCCCTGGTTCCGGTTCTGGTTCTGAGTGGGGAAGTGTGATAATGCCTCATGGACCGTAGCGTCATGTTGCCTTCTGGTTCTGGTTGAGACGGGTCAGCTCAGGTTCAGCACTCGGGTTCCCCTCCGGATCGTCCCGTCGTCAGTAGTACGAGCTGAGGTGGGAGTGAGCGGCCGGGTGTCGGGTCATGGCCGACCCGGGGTAGATGGGGCTGTTGGCCGAGTTCCAGTACGGCGACGGGGAGCCAAAAAAGTTCCCGGGGGAGACGGACATGGGAGCGGGATGTCCGCCCATGAAGTTCACTTTGGGCTGGTGGCTGTGGTACTGCTGGACGTAAGACATCTCAGTCTGGTACTTGACGATGCTGCTGTCCGCCCCGTGGTTCTGGTGGGCCTGCGAGATTCCCTGGAAGTCGAACTTGTATGCGTAGCGCTTGCCGTGAACCTTGGTCATGATGTTCTTGTCGTAGTAGTAGCGCAGGGCGCGGCTCAGCTTGTCGTAGTTCATGTTGGGTTTGCTCTTGCGCTCGCCCCAGCGCTTGGCCACCTCGTCCGGGTCGGTCATCTTGAACTCGCCGTTGGTGCCCTCCCAGGTGATGATGGCGGCGTTGTTGCTGTCGGACAGCAGCTCCAGCAGGAACTGCCACAGCTGGATCTGACCGGAGCCTGGCGGGAGACACGGAGCGTTAGGCCGAGGCCGGATGGCGGCGGCGGCGGTTCGGACCACTGAACGGCAAACCTCTGCCAAAAACTCACATTTCTGAGCTCCAAGTCAAAAATGTTCAAATGTCAAAACATTTTGACTTTACAAACTTGGAAAATCTGTTTGATAGATTTTACAAAAGAACTTCTATTTCTGAGACTATTCTCTAAATTTGAGGGTTTTTTCTGGAAAATGTTCAACGTCGTTCAAAGTTTTTTTTTTTTTTTTTTTTTTTCTAGAACTTTCCAGATCTCTCAAAATTTATAAGTTTTCAAGCTCAGAATAAATTTTCCCGGTGGTTCGCTCACGTTGTCGACTTTGAGCTCAAGGAATTTGCTTGTTTTTCTAGAAAATTTCTGAGTTCTTGGTGAAAATGTTCTCCTTACATCTACAAAGGCCCTAGTAAGCAGCCATACAGGTTTATTCTTTCTCCATGTTAAATCTTAAGCACACAAGCAGTCACCTCAGCTATGAGGTCAGAGGTTATTCATTTCACCAAATGTGACCTTTTCACTGTGAGGCTTGGAGGAGGAGCAGGAAGCTGGGGCAGAAACCTACCCACAGGCCTGTGAGCGCTGGGGTCAGGCAGCTTGTACGGACTTTGTTTGCCTGTTCGGTTCTTGGATGAGCCGAGGACTTGGCCTTCTGTGAGGAAACAGAAGGGCAAACGGTCACTTTGGTGAGATGGACGCCGGGTTTCGAGTCCGGCTGAATAGTCCGAGGTTTGTGAAGGAGTGAAATGACCTGGAAGTGTCTAAACGGCCTCGATAAGAGCTGGACGGCTTCTTTACATGTGGAGGAAATGAGCTTCAGGGCTTCCTAGACATCTGAGGAAACGGCGGACCATCCTTCATGGATGAAACTTTGAAGGAGCTCATGCTCTGACTGATGGCAGAAGCAGTCAAGCTCCTGTGGATTGTGAATTTTCTCCTAGAATAAGGTCAAAGGTCGAGTAGGACGTGATGGATTGGAGGTTTGACTATTCAGCCGGATTCTTGGTCCTGGCGTAAACTCTGCCAGCCCTTTTCTGTTTGTTTTTAATTTTTGAAATGATTTTGCCAAAGCAGACAGTGTAAAGGCCTCATTTGTTTCATGTGGGTGTTTTTCTGTTTGCTGCTCTTTAGAGCCTTACCTGGATTAGCCAGC
The DNA here is from genome assembly GCA_033032245.1 of Poecilia picta. NCBI lineage: Eukaryota > Metazoa > Chordata > Actinopteri > Cyprinodontiformes > Poeciliidae > Poecilia > Poecilia picta. Next base: position 1,833,572 of record CM065368.1, on the reverse strand, counting down.
CGGCTGCTGATCGGCCCTAACGTCTGATACGGGTCTGCAGAAAACAAGCAACATGTGGAAGTTAATTATTATTCCTTCAGAGTTCTTATTCTGGATCTGATGAAATCAGGGAAGCTGGTGACCATCTTTTTATTTTATTTTTTTGTTTTTTGGCCATATCAAAATTGATTTTGCAAAACTCCATTGGAAACTGATTTTGCATCACGAGTCTCCTGATCAACAGCCAGATGTTGCTGCTGGCGCACAGCAGGAAGGAGCTGCAGGAGGACATCCTCACATGAACAAACTTATTCGCCTGTGATTTTAATTTATTTAATGGAATCGCCACAATTGCAATGCTTATTTTTCCCCAACATAACTTAACATTGACACAGTGTTGGTCTGTAATGGAAACGCAGCTGTTCAACCTGCACAGCCTGACCGACTCTCACCAAATCGATGGTTTTTTTTAGCATCTTCTGAAATCGAGGAGAACCATCTTGGATCAGACCGGCCCAACCTGTCTGTAACTTTGTCTCTTTGTTTCCATCAAAGCCACTGTGGCTTCAGTGAAGGCAGAACCTATTTGTACCTTGGATGATTCTGGGCGTTGGATCCGTCACCCTGCTGTTGTGTTGGTGCTCGATCGGAGAACCTGGAAACCAGAAGGTGGATCTATTACATATGAAGCCGCTTGATCATCCGCTGCGAAACATTTTTATGCAAACGTGGTTCTGTGTTCATGCGTGATTGAACCGCCGGCCTCGCTGCTGCCTACCTTTGGGCACCGAGGGCGTCATGGTGTTGGTCGGCCAGCTGTTCCTGCGGCTGATCTCATCAAAACTGCTTTCTGCAGAAACACAAAGAAGGAGAAATGGATGAACTGGACGTCGGTGCCAAACGTGTTTGAAGTGCAGCCGGCTCTGCTGGGGAAGGAAGCAACCGGAGATAAGAGCGGCGCTCTGAAGATGACCCAGACTCTCTTCTTGGGTGAGCCTGCTTTTGTTTCGGGCCACCAGCAGATGAAATGGATTGTGTCCCAGGAGCAGGACCCATATCCCCCATTTCCTGTGACGGCGCAGCTGTTTCCTGTCTGAAACTGGCTGTTGAGTTTTGGACTCGTCACAGTTTTTGTCAACAGCAGTTTGTGCCGCGCAAAGAAGCCCTTCAGCCCTTCGATACCGTGTTAACATGTTTCTGAAACTCAACACGTTATTCTTAGATCCCTAAATCAATCAAGAAAGTTCCTTACAGCTTTTCTCTGCGTTTTATTTCACACCAAACCGCGTGACTCACAGGAAATGGTGGCAGTTGTGAAATGCAGAAAGATCTTTTGCATGAATTTGAATTGTGCAAAGTTCGAAGTGACTTCTTTCCTTGAGGGGAAGTTCTTCTAATCCATCCAGCAGATAGACGGGCCTGACATGGAGACGAACTGCAGCTCATCCTGCAGATCATCCAGATGGTCCATTAACTCTTTAACTCTGTTTAAATGAAGATGTTGATCTCTGTGGCCTGTGAGTCGTATTTAAATGGGCCGAACGTTTCCAGGATGTTAGTCATTCTGCTCAAACGTGTGAAACTCTACGCTGACGGTGCGCGTTGAGCTGAAGCTGCTCTGTGAAGTCTTCCTCCACACCTGCCAGGTAAAAGTTCTGCAGAAGGTTAAAACACTGAATCAGTGTTTGCGTGAAGCTGACCACAGACCATCTTCCTCCATCTCACCCCAACCGAACCGTCTGCTAACCTCAGTCTGAGCATCAGGAACCGTTCTGTGGCCTCCGCCTTCTTCCTCCCTGCCAGCTTCGGCATTAATTAACCTCCAATATTTGTCTTCTGTGAACGTCCAAACCACCTGAGCCTGACTTTCACCACCATGTTTGACTCCAGGAGCTTTAATTATTCAGCTCCTCCATTTCCTGCTTTTTTTCTCACTAAGCGTCACAGTTTTGATCTGTGAACATCAGAGAAGAAACAAAACCTGCAAATCACCACGACTAGTCCAGTAAGGAGGATTAGACTCTAATTCACCATTAAGCCAGATTTCGCTTCAGAAGTTTAGAGTCCATCTAAACCGTTTAGATATCAGAAAATGAGCCGAATTTCCAAAAGAAAGGATTAAATAAAATGTATTAAAGAGCAGACAGTTTTCACACGGTTATGGAAAATCATAATTAATTGACTAAAAACTTATGCAGGATGTTTTTTTAGATTTAAGTGTTGAATTAAAACAAAGTTCACATCAATAATTTTGACTGTTTAAAAGAAAATAAAAATATGAACTTCAGATCTTGGAGAAACTTGGAGGTCAGTAACGGTCAGAAGAATCCTGACTGATAAAGTTGGTTCTGGTTCTGGTTCTGCCCCAAACAGGTTATATGTTAAAAAAATGTTCTTGGTGTTGTTTACATTAAGGTATGAGGTCAAAGTGACATAAAGATGCTTAAAATAGTGAACCTCAGTGAATATCTGCTGATTTTCTGTCCCAAACATTCAGAAAAGAGAAGTAGAAAAGTTCTCATTTTGAAAGACCAAACTGATTTTCCACACTTTCTTTCTGCCAACATGCATGAATGTAAACAATGTTAACCATAAATACTGTAGATGCTGAATAACTGGGGCCCAAACACACGTCCCTGAGGGACACCCATCAAGCAGCTGAAGCAAAATTAGCTTAAACTCCTAAAATTTTTAGGTAAAGGATGTCAAACTGTTTGAACTCCTTCAGAATCGTGTCTGACCATTCTAATATGTAATATGTAAGGCTGCATTTAGATTTTTGTGTGATGAAAGTGGAAATCTCACCTGCTTTCACTTGCAGCCTGGGCTGTGGAGGCTGCGGTGGAGGCGTGTTGTTGGTGGGCGTTGTGGAGTACGAGAACGTGGGGCTACCTGAGGCGACACATGAAGAAGAAAACTGAAGTTTTTCCTGCTCCAAACATCTGAATCCAGAAATGAGCCGCTGGTTTGCAGACGGCTCTGGAGTTACTTCTTGAAAAGCAGCTTAAGTGTGACTGTTGCAGTGATTTGCAGAAGCTCGATCAGCTGCATAGATGGCAACGTGACGGGGTCACGCAGCAAAAGTCACATTCATCATGAACCTGCATGTTCACCAGGCTCGACGACCACAAACATGGTTTCCAGTGCAGCAATTCACAGCTTCATGCACCTGAAAATGTTCTGCGGCAAACATCTTCACACAGAGCTGTGTGTGAATGTTCAGTTTGATTTCTACCACTTATCTAACTGGTTTGAATAAAATGTTTTATGATGTGCAAGAAAAATATTTTTCTGCTGAATTAAGTTAAAATTAGTTCTAATTTACTTTTAAAAAAAGGTGGCTGATTGATCTCCACCTGAAGAATACTTTAATAAAGACTCGACTCATCTTCAGTTTTATGTCTGAGTAATGAAGTGAACCAGAGCAGGACTGTGTGTGTGTGTGGGGGGGGGGGGGTCTTACTCTGCCGGAGGTAATTGAGGTGAGAGAGCAGGATGTCTGCGTTGTAGGCCGACGTCAGCCGCATCATGTCCTCTTTGGTCATCTTGCACAGCGCCTTGCCGTCCAGCGCCTGGAAGAGCGAGACGTCCACCTCTTCCAGGACGTACTCCTTAATGGCCCAGTCCAACCACTGCCGCACGTGGTCCTGGGTCCAAACCTCAGGGTCTGCAGAGCAGGAGGAGGAGGAGGAGCTGCATGAACGCTGGAGAGAATCTGAATGATCACAAAGTACTGAATAGAAACCGGAGCTGGTTACTCCAGCAGAGGTTTTCTACTAAATACACATAACAAGGTACAAGCTGAACATGCTAATTCATGACGAACATGTATTTGTATTTTGAGACGCGTTAACATCAGTAAAGTGAAACAAAAGATGGAGTCATGCAGAGAAGCTGAGCAGCAGCATGAAAGTGCTGAATAACAACGGAAACTTGATGCTTGTGATTGTGATGCTGATTATAAGAACGAGCTGAAGACAACCAATCAGTGAAAACAAAAATACCTGAAACTGCCCTAACATGCTTAGACCCGCAGTATTTTATCAGTTTAAACACTAAACATACCTTAATATGGATTAATAGAAGGTAACATCTAGTCTTTATCTCTAGTAAAATGAATGGTTTGCCTGTAAATGCAGCCAGTGTTACAGATTCAGTAACGTCACATTTAAGGACTTCAGCTGAACAAGCTGCACTGAGTTCTGACCGAGAATCTCAAATGACAGTCAGAATCCGGATCCCACATTAAACTGGTTTAAATGGAAAAAGGATAGAGATCAATTTGATTATTTCATAAAGATATAAACACATTCAACTTTAAAAGCACAATTTCTGATATTTTCCTAATTTTATTGTTTTTTTATGCACATTAACTTTAGAATTATGTCAATATTCCTTATAAAACATTTCATTTTATACCAAAATGTTTAAATAAACAATTTGTCATAAAATGTTTGTAAAAATAAAAACATTGGATAAAACATGTATCCCAATATTTCAGATTATCAAACTAATTTTAATATGAAAGGTAACCTGAATAAACAGATTAATTTCTATTAAGAGGAACAGAAACCATGAAACTAATTCAATAATCAGCTGTTTTGTTTTTTTAGGTTACCTTCAGCATTTTAGTGACCAGAAAGCAAAAATAGAAGAAACCTGAGGGTGTGAATACTTTTTCACTGAACTGAAAAAGCATTAAAACTTGGTCTGAATGATAGATGTTGTCTGCATGTTGACTCACTACGTCTCCTGTGGATTATCGTGAGGAATGCTGGAGTTTTCTGCCAGTAAAACTTTGACTGGGCCAGTGGAATGTTTCCAGAGTGATTCAGGACGCGGCTCTCCAGAAGCGAACAATGCGGCCGTCATGTGAGCGGCACCGCGATGGGCGCCGCGCCCTGGGCAGCTGATTGTTGCCGCCTGACGCAACATCCGGCCATTATGGAGCAGAGAAACGCGGCTGGTGACTCGATCTGACCGCGGCAGGACAGAGCGACCCGCAGCGCGACGCTTTAAAACCTGGAATAAATCAGACAAACTGGAAACGCGTCTGAAAACTTCCAGATTTTTTTTTCCCAACTTTTCTCCATATTTGTTTTATAGTTTAATTTCTGCTGTTAAAGCTACAAGCTGCTGGTGTTTTTCATTTTGGCCCACAATAACAAAAACTGATACGTTTAAGGAAGTGAGGATTTCCACTACAGGTTTTCACTAAAATACAGAAACAAGATTAAAAACTCGACTAATTCAGGATTGAACGTTTTCTGGCTGATGACGTCAAACCAGGCGGCTCCCTGCTGTGACTCCTGATGTTTGACTCTTAGTTTTAGTTTATTTCAAAATTCAAATTTCATTTTAAATGAGGTAGGCAGAAGTAAAAACGTATTTCATCCTTTCATTTATACTTTTTACATATTATTTATTTAAAGAGAAAAAAATAGATACTCTGAGTTTCAGGTGTTAAGAAAATGCATAATAATAAAGTACAAATGTGATTTTAAACCAGTGAAGAGTAAAGATGGAGGCAGTCAGACGTTTAGATCACGTGACCTGAGCCTGTTGTGATGTCATCAGAAGCAGAAGTTGTGTAAGATTTGATTTCATCACAACTAAAGAGATTTACAACAAAATGCAAAAACAAATGAAGAAACTGGCTGTGGATGTTTATGTGGGAAACGAATCCAATCAGGTTTCTCCTGTTGGAGCTTTTTGGGGGGTTTATTTCCTGTGTTTAACCAGATAAACCCTCCGACATCCAGATCTCAGTTTTATCCCATTGATTTGTTACCAGGCTGGGACCCGTCTGACAACACGAAGCAGGTCATAAGATCTAGAAAAGCAGCAAGTGAGAAACAGAGTCACCGACGTCGGTTAGATCTTCCTCAGGTTCTGAGAGTCCAGTTAGAACCGACCCACCAGAACCAGTCCAAGATGGACATCTAGAGCCTCTCTGCCTCAGTTAAGGTCAGAGGTCATGATTCAACAGTCAGACAGAGAAAATGGGCTCTGGTTGGCCGACACTGCGCTCATCAGCAGCGGTCAGGGGATAAAAACTTTTGGACCGACGAGTGGCATAATAATTAAAAAAAAATACTTTTTTGTTTGTTAAAATTAGTTTGATTGTTCTATACATTTAAGTGGGACATAAAGGCAACCAGAAGAAAACGAGTCTTACTGTCAGGAAAAGAGCAGATCAGTGAGTCGGCTTGTCACAATAACCAGTAATCAATAATGAAGAAATCAATTAATCACATGATAAATTGAAACAAATTTCCATTTACATGATTTATCGTTTTTCTCTCTTACCTGAAGACTGGATGATAGAAATCTTCAGTCCCAACAAAGACTTTTATTTTGAAGGTCAGTTTTTTTACAGTCACTAAGTAATTAATTTGATTTATTGTTTCTGTTGTTTTGGCTTTTTATTTTGGATATTTAAAATGTCTTGCTGCCCCCGTATTAAAGGATGATGTGTTCCTGCATTATTACGTCACTATAATATTAGTTGAAAATGGTCTCACAACATCAATATTACCATTTATCTCAATAACTGCTGGGACAATTTATCGTCCAGCAAAATTTATGTGGCCGCTGTATTCGTGACTTTCATAAAACTTTAGTTTTATGATTTATTAAGAAGCATCAGATGCAGGTTATTTATATTTATTTCATTACAGAAAAGAAAAGTGAAGCTGGGAAGATTAAAAATAATATCTGCACCTAAAACGGTTCGACCCCGTGACATCACGCTGCAGCAGGTTGAGGAGCTAAACGCTGCAGCAACCTGCAGCAGCCTGCAGCAGCCTATTGCAACCTGCAGCAGCCTGCAGCAACCTGCAGCAACCCATTGCAGCCTGCAGCAGCCTATTGCAGCCTGCGGCAACCTGCAGCAGCCTGCAGCAGCCTATTGCAGCCTGCGGCAACCTGCAGCAGCCTGCAGCAGCCTATTGCAGCCTGCGGCAGCCTATTGCAGCCTGCAGCAACCTGCAGCAGCCTGCAGCAGCCTATTGCAACCTGCAGCAACCTGCAGCAGCCTGCAGCAGCCTATTGCAACCTGCAGCAGCCTGCGGCAGCCTATTGCAGCCTGCAGCAACCTGCAGCAACCTGCAGCAGCCTGCAGCAGCCTGCAGCAGCCTATTGCAACCTGCAGCAGCCTGCGGCAGCCTATTGCAGCCTGCAGCAACCTGCAGCAGCCTGCAGCAGCCTATTGCAACCTGCAGCAGCCTGCAGCAGCCTATTGCAGCCTGCAGCAGCCTATTGCAACCTGCGGCAGCCTATTGCAGCCTGCAGCAGCCTATTGCAGCCTGCAGCAACCTGCAGCAGCCTATTGCAGCCTGCGGCAGCCTATTGCAGCCTGCAGCAACCTGCAGCAGCCTGCAGCAGCCTATTGCAACCTGCAGCAGCCTGCGGCAGCCTGCAGCAGCCTGCAGCAGCCTATTGCAGCCTGCAGCAAACTGCAGCAACCTGCAGCAGCCTGCAGCAGCCTATTGCAGCCTGCAGCAGCCTATTGCAACCTGCGGCAGCCTGCAGCAGCCTATTGCAACCTGCGGCAGCCTGCAGCAGCCTATTGCAACCTGCAGCAGCCTGCAGCAACCTGCAGCAGCCTGCAGCAGCCTATTGCAACCTGCAGCAGCCTGCAGCAGCCTATTGCAACCTGCAGCAGCCTGCAGCAGCCTATTGCAGCCTGCAGCAACCTGCAGCAGCCTATTGCAACCTGCAGCAACCTATTGCAGCCTGCGGCAACCTATTGCAGCCTGCAGCAACCTGCAGCAACCTGCAGCAACCTGCAGCAGCCTATTGCAGCCTGCTGCAGCCTGCAGCAACCTGCAGCAACCTGCAGCAGCCTATTGCAGCCTGCAGCAAACTGCAGCAACCTGCAGCAGCCTGCAGCAGCCTATTGCAGCCTGCAGCAGCCTATTGCAACCTGCGGCAGCCTGCAGCAGCCTATTGCAACCTGCGGCAGCCTGCAGCAGCCTATTGCAACCTGCAGCAGCCTGCAGCAACCTGCAGCAGCCTGCAGCAGCCTATTGCAACCTGCAGCAGCCTGCAGCAGCCTATTGCAACCTGCAGCAGCCTGCAGCAGCCTATTGCAGCCTGCAGCAACCTGCAGCAGCCTATTGCAACCTGCAGCAACCTATTGCAGCCTGCGGCAACCTATTGCAGCCTGCAGCAACCTGCAGCAACCTGCAGCAACCTGCAGCAGCCTATTGCAGCCTGCAGCAACCTGCAGCAACCTGCAGCAACCTGCAGCAGCCTATTGCAGCCTGCTGCAGCCTGCAGCAGCCTGCGGGAGGAGGATGATGATCAGTGATCCAGTTCTCCAGCGGTTGGCAAACCTCGCTGTGGCTCATGGGAGACGCGGCCTCACCTGCCGGGACGATGACCCTCTTCTCCTCGGTCGGGTTGCTGCTGGGGGGGGTCGCGGTCTGCGGACTGACCCGCGGCTCCGGGTAGGACGGCTGGTACGGCAGCGGCGCCCCGTCGCTGCTCATGTGGCGGGACCGTTTGGTGACGCTGCAGTCAACCGGAGAGCCGCGGCTGAAACACAAACCCGGTTCTTGTCATCAGGCTGATTTCAGGTGTTTCATCGGAACTGAAGCTCATTAACCCCGGAGGGGAAAAACGGAGCTGCTGGTCTCTGACTGCAGAGAAGATTTTGCAATATTAGTGCATTTCCTCTCGTGTTTTATCTGTTGGAGATAAAATTAACTTCTATCAGAACGAAACTTTTCCACTAAGCCGGTGACCGCGACAGAAAATGACTTCAACCACATAAACAAGGTTTTATCTTTAGCCACCAACTTTCACCACCGCAGATGTTTTATTCTCTCCTTTGCCGACAGGTAAAAACCTCACATCCTTAGTTTTAGTCGTATTCTAATGAAAATAATCTTTATTGATCAGTTATCGTTAATTTGCTTCCAATGAAGCGCGGAGACACGAACTTCCTGTCCGACAGTTGCGATATGAAAACTGAGTCAGTTTTTTACTTCATGTGAAGTTTGACGTTCCTGTTGCAGTAAAAAGAGCTGACAGAAATATCAGAGCCAAACGGGGTTATGAATACATATTATTACATATTAATTAATACATATTAATAGATATAAATACATACTAGTACATATTAATACATATTAATTAATACATATTAATAGATATAAATACATATTAATACATATTAATACATATTAGTACATATAAATACATATTAATATATATGAATACATATAAATACATATTAGCACATATTAGTACATATGAATACATATTAATACATATGAATACATATTAGTGCATATTAATACATATTAGTAGATATTAATACATATGAATACATATGAATACATATTAATACATATAAATACATATTAATACATATAAATACATATTAATACATATGAATACATATTAATACATATAAATACATATGAATACATATAAATACATATTAATACATATAAATACATATAATACATATTAATACATAATAATACATATAAATACATATTCATACATATTAATACATGTAAATACATATTAATACATATAAATACATATTAATACATATAAATACATATAATACATATTAATACATAATAATACATATAAATACATATGAATACATATTAATACATATAAATACATATTCATACATATTAATACATATAATACATATTAATACATAATAATACATATAAATACATATTAATACATATTAATACATGTAAATATATATTAATACATATTAATACATATTAATACATAATAATACATATAAATACATAATACATATTAATACATATTATTACAGCGTTGATATAGCCGCGATCATATGAAGAACAACTCATTAGAGACGATTTATTCAAATTAGTATGAAAATAGTTCCAGAGATTTGATTTACAACTATAAACTATTAAACTTGCTAGTTTAGTATTAAATGCATCCCGTCTTTATTTGTAAATGACATTCAGAGTCGCTCCAGCCCTTAGTAATGGCTTCCTCTGACGGCCATAATGTGTATTCCTGCAGTCCGGGTTAAAAACAGAACAAAGAAACAATCGGAGTGGTCCGTTTGGATCCTGAACAGTAAACAAAGAATTCAAGTGTCTGGAAAAAACCCGGGTGTCCACACCGGCAGCCAGCCCATCCGGGACCCCGCCCCCCCCGCCGCCCCCCCTGCGCTCGGCCCTGGCCTGACTCACCTGGTCCCGTTGACGTGCTCGGGTCTCTTTCCCGGGTTCTGAGCCGCTGAGCCCACCCACTCCGACTCGGCGGGTTCTGGGCTCGGCTTGGAGGCCTGGCTGAAGCCGCCAGGTGACGTCATCTCGCTCTTCATGTGCATGGCGGGCGCCGCGGAGAAGTTCGGCTCGAATATGGGCTGATCTTCACTCACCACAGAAAGCGCTTCCTGCCCAACACAGAACCGGAAGACGGTCACGATCCACGAAGCTCAGTTTGTCCAGAACCGGTTTGAAACGACTCGACGAGAAGGTGACGTCACTGTAGTGCTGTTTATCTTGAGATCATCATATTTTCTCTGGTAATTTAGATAAACATTTTTAAATTGAAGCTATTTATATTTTCAAAATTCATCTAAATCTGGTTTACTACGTTTTTAACAAATAAATTTTAAATTTAAATACATTTCAGTGTATTGTTCTGAATTTCATAAAGGTTTTCCCGCTAATAAAGATGCTAAAATATGAATTCACTTTGAACAATTCAAACATTTCTGGGGAATAATTTTAGTAGCGATGGGATTCAGGGTTCAGTGAAGGGAACCGCAGCTCTGACCTGTTTCTCCCCTTGTGCCTGTTCTCTGTCTCATAGCAAAGGACGAGCTAGCTTTGAGTGTGAGCTAGCTTCTGAGTGTGAGCTAGCTTCTGTGGTGAGCTAGCTTCTGAGTGAGATAGCTTCTGAGTAGCTGTTGATGAGCTAGCTTCTGAGTGTGAACTAGCTTCTGGTGTGAGCTAGCTTCTGAGTAGATAGCCTGAGTGAGCTAGCTTCTGAGTGAGCTAGCTTCTGAGTTGACTAGCTTCTGAGTGTGAGCTAGCTTCTGAGTGTGAGCTAGCTTCTGAGTGTGAACTAGCTTCTGTGTGTGAGCTAGCTTCTGAGTGAGATAGCTTCTGAGTGTCAGCTAGCTTCTGAGTGAGCTAGCTTCTGAGTGTGAACTAGCTTCTGAGTGTGAGCTAGCTTCTGAGTGTGAGCTAGCTTCTGAGTGTGAGCTAGCTTCTGAGTGAGCTAGCTTCTGAGTGTGAGCTAGCTTCTGAGTGTGAGCATGAAAAGACTCGACCCGCTTCCAGTTATTCACCTTAACAGGTTCTGATTCCACTTTCGGGTTCAAAAACATCCCATGATAGCTAACGGCTAATCAGCTACAGGCTCGGCTCTTTAGGTTTTTAAACATAAATGTTATGATTATTTTTAATGATCATAAAACCATATAAAGGCTCTAATAGGTGGTGTGTATATCCAAGCTCAGTAATTAGTTAAATCATTTGAATCCCTGGAATATTTCAGATATTTAAGGTGTGTCAGATTAGACTGGAGCTGTTTGAAGAAATCTGATTTGGTTTCAGTACTGCTTAGGCTAGCCGTTAGCTTTAGCCTCCAGAAGCAGCTCGTCTGTATTTATTTAGCTTTTTTTTATTTTCAGAAGTCAAAATTTCCTTTTAATATACAAATATTCTAAAATATTGATTAATAAACATTACATAAAACAGTACGACTTCAGCTGATGAACAAGTTTAGCAGAAAACGAAGTGAAACGCGTCATTGTTATGGGTTTGGGTGAAACTTGGACTGGACCGTGACTTCTAATAAAAACATTCACTTTAAAAGTGTGTTTTGGTGAAGGACTTGTTCTGTGTTGCAGGCTATCAGTGTTTGGCTGTCAGATTTCATCTCAGCTGTTCGATCCGTTTCTTCATCAGAAGAATCTGAACCAGGATCCCAGAGACCTGGACCCTCACCCAACCCGACCTGAAGGTCCAAACTCTCCATCTTGTGTGGCTCATAAATTACCATTGAGGAAATTGAAATGAATGTTTTCAATTCAACATGTCAGGTCTTATTGGAGGTCCGCCATCTTTGATTTCAAAATGGAGGCCATTTTTATTCCAATTCTGTTTCTCAGTATATTTGAAATGGACCAAAACCTAAGAAAGGTCATGAACTCTGGGAAACTCTCTGAGGTTTTCCTGATGAGGCTCAAGAAAACTTTACGGTTTTCTGCATGAAATGAAAAGTAAAAAAATGAAAAATAAGCATAAAACCGTTTTCTGTTTGTTTTTCTGAGGTTAAAACTGTTGTTGTGTTTTGAAAACTTGCACTGTTATCGCCATGGAAACTATCTCTGGCAGGTTACAGGAAATGATGTAAGTCAGACTTTTCTGAACAAGTGAAACTTCTTGAAGATTTATTTTGATAATTAAATCGTCTGTTTTTAGACTTTATCTTTTCTTCTCCTTGAATAAATATTTAAAAATGGTTGAAGTTTCTCTCGACCAGAGTGACTCTGTGGTTCTGATCGGCGCCGACCCGGATCAGGTGGGTCAGCTTTCACACCCTGACCTGAACTGAGCCGCCGTCTGGCGATCCAGACGGAGGTTCTGGTTCTCACTGGTCCAGTTGCTGCACCAGAACCACAGACTGAGTTTAACTGTCAGTAAATTTACAGTTTCTTCAGATAAATACAGAAAAAAAAAGTTCTGGGTTCTCCGGCTTCCTCCCAGTCCAGACACACCACTGTCAGATTAACTGCGATTACAGGGATTAATCTGGATTCTGTTGGACTGATCTGGACTTTGGACCTGCCTTCAGATGGTTCCTGTTACTTTGTGCAGATTTGGAAGACCTGACACCATCAGAGGCTTCATGTTGACGTTTGGATCCAGTCTGAGTTGGACTTGGTTTCCTCTGCAGAATGGAATCAGACTCTGCTGAACTGATGGAGCTTTTCAGGCGTCTAAAGAAAAACTCTGAGCAGCGACATGAGAAGCTTGGAGCTCAGAAAGAGTGTGAAAGCAGCCAGCAGGTTTTCTAATCTCACATGACATCAGTAACCTTAACCACACTTTTATTTAGTCGTTAGGATCGGGGGTTGTGGGGGGGGGGGGGGGGGGCTCAGGGCGGAGTCTAATTCAGATTTAACTCCGTCTTCCTGTGTTCCTCCACAAACCGCCCTGAGATGGCTCTTCCATCCAGCGGCCCGTTCTTCTTCTCTGCTCCTCAGATGGAGGCGATGGAGGCGGGGGGAGGGAGGCAGGGTGTGGGGGGGGGGGGGGGGGGGGGCGATGCGTGTTTGTTTAGAGGAGCCCAGCATTGTCTTCAGGCTTCGTACGTCAGCGCTGAGCTTTTTCAGTGGCCTGCAGGAAGCCGGGCCGCCATGTGCACAGGAACCTTTTGGCACAGGCCAAGGGAGAGGAAATGGAGGGGAGGGGGCACAATGTACGAATGTGGGTCATTTTAAAGCTGCAAAACAACTCTGAAAAGATGAGGGGGGGAGGTGGGGGGGGGGGGGGGGGAGGCTCATTGGACAGAAAGGAGAGCTTAGGCTGTTTGAAGTGCCGCCATCGCATTGTTCTCTCTTTGTGTTGTTGTGTTTTTAGCTCAGTTGCTGCCTGAACGCTGGAAACCACATCTGACTGCCTGGCAGCAGCCGTTCAGGCGGGCTCCGCAGCTCATGCCACACACACACACTGCTCACACCCCCAATGCACACACACATGCTCACACCACATGTCACACACATGCTCACCACAACATGCCACCACACTGCTCACACACACACACACTGCTCACAACTGCTACACACACACACTGCTCACCACACACACACTGCTCACACACACACACACTGCTCCAACACACACACTGCTCACACACACACACTGCTCCACACACACACACACTGCTCACACAACACACTGCTACAACACACTGCTCACACACACAACACACGTACAACACACACAATGCTCCACACACACACTGCTCACACACACACACACTGCTCACACACACACACACACTGCTCACACACACACTGCTCACACACACACCACTGCTCACACACACACACACACTGCTCACACCACACACACACTGCTCACACCACACACACTGCTCCACACACACACACTGCTCACACACACACACACACTGCTCACCACACACACACTGCTCACCACACTGCTCACACACACACACACTGCTCACACACACACACACTGCTCACACACACACACACTGCTCACACACACACTGCTGCAGCCTGCAGCTCCTGGCTCTGCAACAAGCTTCATGTTCAGCTTCAGCTTTAGCTTCAGATGAGCTGATGATGCGTTACCTCGCTTTGTGAGGCTCCGCCCCCTGCAGGTTGACGAGGCAGCACCTGCTGCAGGCCTCAAACATCCTGCAGAGGCCTGATAACATGTTTCACGTTTCTTTATCAACGTATCGGAGCTCAGTGAGGCCTGAAAAATAACTTCTTTGTTCAGAAGCAGCAGAACCAGCAAGGCGGGTTCATGAGATCAGCAGAACTTCAGCTTCTAGAACCTGAAGATCCATTAAACTGAGACCCAAAGCTGCTCAGATGAAAGTCTACAGGTCAGTCGATGCTGTTGAACCCAAACCTCCCGCTCCCAAATGCACACACACACACACACACACACACACACACACACACACACACACACACACACACACACACACACACACACACACACACTGCACCAGATTATTCTTGGATTTTTCGGCTCATCGTTGCATCAAATCGCTCACATGTGGAATTTAAACGCAACAATTCAAACTGCAAACTAGAGCATCTTTTATATCATATTTAATATTTAAACTTTTTTAAAACTTTACAAAGTAAAAAAAAAATCTGTAAATCTTTTAATCTCCAAACCATCTAAACTTTTAGTTTTAAAGTTTTTCCATGTCTGGATGTTTCAGGTTGATCAAACATTTTCTGACGTTTTGATTAAAATAAAAACATCTCAAAGTTTTTAAAGTTTTCAAGCCACTTGAACTTTTTCCGAGTTTATCAGACGAGCACAAATTAAAGTGGAGTAGAAGGAAAATGATTCCTGAGCTTCACAGTTCAAGAAAATAAACTGAAAAGTGTGGCCTGCTCCCCTGAGTGGACAGTTTACAGAACCGCCTGGTCCGATCTTTGTTTCAGAACCAAACCAAACGTCTGGCCTAACATCCATAACGGTTCAACTCTGCAGCTCCTCCAGAGTTACCATGGTTACCTGACCTGCTGCAGCAAACAGAGAAACTTGTCGCTGTAACGTGACAAATGGAGGGAAAGTTCAAGGAGCGAGAATCAGTCAGCGAGTTTCTGCTAAACCTTCATCTTTGAAAAAAAAAAACTAACCCTGAAAGTTTCACTGCTGAAGTTAACCAGGAATCTGGTTTACTAATTAATGTTTCTGTTACAGGTGAATAAATATCAGTGTGTGTAGAACACACACATTTTACTCAAGAGAAGCAAAACTTCAACAGAACAAGAAACGACTGAAGAGTAAAAAATGTATTTGATTAAAAAGCAACACAAGTGGAAACATCAATTATTTAATATTTCCAAATATCATCCGATGGACCAAAATTTAAAGTTATATGGAGATTTTAAATGAAGATGGAGATGAAAATAATTCATAGAGGTGACACATTTATAAAGTATCAGAATTAGGTGAAAGACAAAAAATCTAATTTTTTTTTAATATAAAGTTTGAAAACTTTAATAAAACCTGGAGGTTTGCTCTTCCTTCAGTGAAGTTTCTGTAGAGGAGCCAGGCATTTTACTCAGCTCTAATTAAACTTATTAAAGTAACTCGAGTAAAGGTAAAAAGTACAAAAACTCTTAAAAGTATTTTTCCTCTAAAGCTGACCGACCAAATGTCCAGCTCAGCCTGTGGAACATGGATCCTGTTCTGTTTCTCTTTCTGCTGATCAGTCAGGCTCTCTCTGCCTGCAGCCTCTTCACTCTGTGCAGAAGTGAAACTTTGGCCTGAAGGCGGGATAAAAACTCACTTGTGACTCCAGCCTGAGCAGAGCAGTGACCCCTGAGGAGTTTCCTTCTGTTAACTGGACTTATGGATTTGTGCCGTTTTGCTCTGCAGAGTGAAGGAGGAATCAGGCCTGCGCCTTCATCTGCGCCTTCATCTGCGTCTCTCTGCTCACTGATACAAATATACCAAACTGTGGCCTGACCGCCGATGCCACAACTGACTTCCTGTTCAATGTGTTTCAAGCTGTTGCTTGGTGACACAAAACAACTTTATAAAAAACAACATGACCCTGTTGAGGCAGAAGCTGATGTCCTAAAAATGTCCTGCGCCTGAATGCGCCGAACTCGACACTTTTCACCTGCTGCAGCACAAACACCGAGTCAACATGGCTGAGCTGTCAGCAGGGCTGCGGGTTGCATCATGCATGTCGCCCAAAGCAGCAGCAGCAGCAGCAGCAGCAGCAGCAGCAGAAGCAGAGCAGCAGCAGCAGCAGAAGCAGCAGCAGCAGCAGCAGCAGCAGCAGCAGCTCTGAACTTGATACCAGCGGCTGCAGATGTCTGACTGCTTCACCAGAATAACGGCGCAGATCAGCAGATCTGCAGCGTTTCTTCATGATCTTCAGGCTCAGAAACACTTTAGGATTGAGAAGCAGAAAGAAGCAACAAAACATCTAAGAGATTTAAATCCCCACCGCACAATTTATTATATTCCTGGAAATTTTTAATTCTTTTTTATTTTTAAAAACATTTTCTAAAGTTTATCTTTGTAGTCAGGGTACATTTAGTTTTCCTTTATGTTTCCGTTTATTTAAAATCATATAGTTTCCTTATTTTGGATATTTTTATTATGATAATCCACTTAAAAATGAACTTTGAATAATTTAATCTATAAAATTTAGTACGAATTTTACTCTAAAATGTATTTTTTTTTAAAAAAAATTGTCAGAAAAGACAGAAAAAAATTATTTGACGTTTTTAAACTTAAAAATATTTATGGAAAGAAAATAATAATAATAATAATAATAATAATAATAATAATAATAATAATAATAATAATAATAATAATCGAAAGCTTTACCTTCTGAAAACATTTGTACTGTTACCTCTGTAAATACATAAATAATTGCCTGTGAGTTTCGAAACGACTTGTGCGTAAAAAGCCACAGAAATACCAGCAGCTCTGGAGGTTGAAGTGGAGGAGGAAGGACTTCCTCCGCCTGGAGCTCAGCTTGCGGTTCACTTCTTCTTCTTGCATAAAAACCGCATTCATATCCATCAGTTTGACACTTTTAGGTCATCGAGTTTTTACTTTTCACACTAAGATCTACTAAAAAAAAAAAGAAAATAAAGAGAGACGCATTTCTGATGCAGCTTTTTTCAGACACAACGACGTGAAAATGTTTTAGATCAACTGAAGGTTGTGGATTTGGTTTTAATTTAAGAAAAATTATTTGGGGATTTATTTTTTTATTTTTTCCCCAAGAAGCTGAAAGTTTGATTTCCTGGTTCGGAGCCGTTTGGATTTTTAAAATGTAGATTGAAAATGTTTGAACTAATTTGTTGTAAATATGAAGCTAAATTTCTTGAGCAAATGGAGGCAGGAGAGGCCTGAGATGGAGTTGTGTAAAGGCGCAGGCCTGCATGGCGCAAAAAGCAGAAGTAAAAGTCGCAGCGAGCTGAGTTTGCAAAAGGCCTGAGCGGCAGCGCGGCTTTCTGCGGGCTTTTCTCTGCGGCCCGGTTCGGTTCGTCCAAAGACTCTTTCTGCGCGGCCTTTGTTGCCTTTCTGATTTTTTAAAAACTGTGTCTGTGTGTGTGTGTGTGTGTGTGTGTGTGTGTGTGTGTGTGTGTGTGTGTGTGTGTGTGTGTGTGTTCTCGGGTCCAGGGTGCGGAAATGTGTGCGGAAAGTCTGAGGTTTGAGACAGGAAGCCTGCAGAGTTCAGATAACGACACCTGACAGGCTCCCGTTTGCAGCCATAAATTCTTCTTAAAATAAACCCGCAAACACACAATCTGCTCCGGACAATAATCATCTGGAAAATTATAATCAGCAACATTCCCGGAGGCAGAGCAGCGGATTGAAAACAGCAGAAAGTGGGAACAAGTTCAGATGAAGTGAAGTTAAATCACACGCTGCTTAAATCGAACCGAACCCAGAAATGGATCAGAACCTATTAGTTTGTCGGGAAAAAAAAACACGAAATGAGCGAAATATTAGTTCCTCCATCTGAGGGATTATTTTAGTAAAGAAACTTTCATTTTCTGGTTTTACATTAAAGTATTAAAAATGATTTTTACTTCAACCCGATAAAATCACCTCAAAATAAAAAATAAAAAACATTAGTAATTTATTTTGAAAATCTAAATAGTTTACATTTAATGTATCATAAAACTGAAATAAAAACATAATTTCCAGTTCTGTTGTGAATATTTTATCTGAAACTCAAACTGATGCATTTAAGATGAATTTTCATTTGGACTTTTTCTCCTTATTGCGCAATAAGCAGCTTCGAGTTTAAAATAGATGATAAAGTAAAAGTTGGACCAGCAGCTCAGGAGGTCAGGTGGACCCGACAGGTAGGAGCTGAGAAATACCAGTTAGCTGCTGGGACCGGACCCCCCCGCTCCGCTCCGCTCCGGTTCGGTTCGGTTCGGTTCGGTCCATGACGCCTTCAGGGACACCTGCTCTGCGCGCATCTGGCACGTCCCGCGGCCCTTCAGGGGCCCATTGTCCGTTAAGTTCAAAAACAAAATAATACTTTAAAAAGTTGAGTGAGATTCACGCTCCGTGTCTCTGAAAGCGGCTCCGTGGACGGCGAACACGCGGAGCTCAAAAGACAGAAAGAGAGAGAAAAAAACGCGCAAACTTGTGCAGATTCCGCTTTTTACGCGCGCAGCCGGCCTCCAATTAGTGTTTTTATCTGAGTGTAAAGATGCGGCGGTTAGTTGTGTTATTATAGAGCCGACATACAACCACGAACGGGAAGGAAGAGGAAATTTTGTAGCAGAAGGAAAGAGTGGGGAGCCTCTGTCACTGCGCAGTCCGCTGCGGCCGCCCGCCGCGGCCCCACGGCGCCTCTTACCTTTATGGAGCAATCCATGTCGGCAGCAGCGGCAGCAGCCTCCAGCCCTCTGGCATTTAGTCGGTTTGAGGAGAAACTTGGAGCCAATTCAGCCTCTGACCTCAGTTCACTTCATGCAGCCTCGCATTGCCTCTGTGGCGCAAACCATTGCACTCGGTTTCTGCTGCGCGCTCGAACCGGATGACAGCTCGTTTTTTTTCTCGCTCTCTCTCTCGCCCTCTAAAATTGGGAAGTGAAGTCACTCTGAAGCTCTTCTCATGAAACCAACACCTCCTGCTCACAAAGAACAACAACAGCAGCTTTTTAAGCGCCACGAGGAGAAAACAGGAGTTTATTCAGCTTTCTGGGGAAATAATGTTGGACCTGCCGCGCAGAGCTGCGGGACTCCAGGAAAACATGTTTCAATGAAACCTTCTGAAATAAATGTAGATTAAAATGTGGAGCAGCTTAAAGAGACGGTGGGCTGATCGAGTCTCAGCTTTAAGGAAGTGAAAATGCTCAGAGTGAATGAATGAATTATTACATATAAGCTCTTAAATCAGCTTCCATCATGTGCTCACATTATGTTCGTTTGAACACATGAAAACAGAATTTATACTTCAACCTGAAAGTCATGAAAAATAGTTATAAATGTATTTAGGCTTTTTTCTGCTTTTAATGAATTAATTGGTATTTTATGGCGTGTATATCAGAAAAATGATTAAACAATAAAGTTGTGAAAAAACATATTTTTGCTGCAGGAGAAACGTGTCAGCTTTGACTTTGTCTGCTTTACTGCATCTGATGAAGCAAAAGATTCAATAAAACAAGTTCTGCAAAAACAACAACAATAAAAGTTGCCGTTGCAGACAGACGAGTACAAAAGGACAGACTTCCTCAAGCTGGAACCAAATATGTGGTCAGAGTTTCTTCTTGCACAAACCGCCAGTTTTTAACCCACTTTAAGGTCACGTGTTGATTCTAGATGCTAAAACAGAGAAACGGTTCAGTATCAGATCATAAACATTCTGTAATAAACCAATAAAACCATCATTTATGATTATTTCACTGAGTTCTGACATACAGAGTCCAGATGAGAAGAACAGAACCTGATGGTTGGACCAGAACCTGAGCGATGAATCATCTGCAGCTGATTATGTTTCCTTCATGTTTCCTTCATGTTTCCTCCATGTTTCCTTCATGTTTCCTTCATGTTTCCTTCATGTTTCCTCCATGTTTCCTTCATGTTTCCTTCATGTTTCCTTCATGTTTCCTCAATGTTTTCTTAATGTTTCCTCCATGTTTCCTTCATGTTTCCTTCATGTTTCCTCCCATGTTTCCTCCATGTTTCCTTCATGTTTCCTTCATGTTTCCATCATGTTTCCTCAATGTTTTCTTAATGTTTCCTCCATGTTTCCTTCATGTTTCCTCCATGTTTCCTTCATGTTTCCTCAATGTTTTCTTAATGTTTCCTCCATGTTTCCTTCATGTTTCCTTCATGTTTCCTCCATGTTTCCTCCATGTTTCCTTCATGTTTCCTTCATGTTTCCATCATGTTTCCTCAATGTTTTCTTAATGTTTCCTCCATGTTTCCTTCATGTTTCCTCCATGTTTCCTTCATGTTTCCTTAATGTTTCCTCCATGTTTCCTTCATG
Organism: Poecilia picta; assembly: GCA_033032245.1. Classification (NCBI taxonomy): domain Eukaryota; kingdom Metazoa; phylum Chordata; class Actinopteri; order Cyprinodontiformes; family Poeciliidae; genus Poecilia; species Poecilia picta. Next base: position 1,812,858 of record CM065368.1, on the reverse strand, counting down.
TTTCCTCCATGTTTCCTTCATGTTTCCTCGATGTTTCCTTCATATTTCCCTAATGTTTCCTCCATGTTTCCTCCATGTTTCCTTAATGTTTCCTCCATGTTTCCTGCTTGTTTCCTTCATGTTTCCCTAATGTTTCCTCCATGTTTCCTTAATGTTTCCTCCATGTTTCCTGCTTGTTTCCTTCATGTTTCCTCCATGTTTCCTTCATGTTTCCTCCATGTTTCCTCCATGTTTCCTCCTTGTTTCCTCCATGTTTCCTTCATGTTTCCTCCATGTTTCCTTCGTGTTTCCTTCGTGTTTTCTCCATGTTTCCTCCATGTTTCCTTCGTGTTTCCTTCATGTTTCCTCCATGTTTCCTCCATGTTTCCTCCTTGTTTCCTCCATGTTTCCTCCATGTTTCCTCCATGTTTCCTTAATGTTTCCTCCATGTTTCCTGCTTGTTTCCTTCATGTTTCCTCCATGTTTCCTTCGTGTTTCCTTCGTGTTTTCTCCATGTTTCCTCCAGGATCAGCAGAACGTCTCAGATTGTTTCTGAACTTTAATCCAACGTTCAGCTGAAAACAAACTGATTCTCATGAGGCCGATATTTTCAGTTTTAATCCCTTCTGGTTCTTTTCATTCACATTTTCTGTTGTTTTATGAACTACAACAAAAAATGAAAATGAAATTCAATTCCTCATCGATCCAAAGCATCGATAATATCGATACCAAGTCGGTATATTATTGAAACTTTTGGTAAAATCAATACTTTACTTTCAGATTCCCTCTTGAAATTTGATTTAATTGTTTTTCTTGTAGTTCCTCAGCTCTGCTTTCAGAAATATTTTGAGTGGATTCAGATGATTATGTTTTGGACTTTATTTTGGATATTTATTTTGGGACAGTTAACCAAACGCTGGACGCCACAACCAGAAATAAAAACAAAGAGAACGAATGCAATAACTATAAAACATGTCAGCGGTGAGGCGTCCGGGGTCAAAGGTCAGGCAGAAAAAGCTCAAGCTCAAGATTCACTCCTGCTTGTTTCCATGGTAACACATCTCTAACAAACGATTAAACAGAAACCTCACTGTGTTGCTTCAGGAGCCACCTGCAGCTTCCAGATGAAGCAAGGATTTTATTATTTCTTTGGGGGAAATTCAGTTTAATAAACTGAATGAATCTGGATCCGTTTCTGCAGGATTTTAGTTACTTTCCCTTAAGACTTAAAGCCCAAAAATAAATCTGGAGAACTTTTGATCCAGAGAACTTCGACCGTTTACAGGAAAGTCTGGATCTCAGGAAGGAAAAAGAAGAGCCGTCTGCTGATGAAGACTTTAACTGTTTATTTCCTGCTTTTTCTTGTTTTAATGGGTTTTTTTCTCCTCAGTAGTTTTCCAGGTTCTCCTCTCATTTTTCCTGTCTGGAACATTTGCTTCCCGCTAAGGATTCGTTTCTGTAGCCGATGCGTCAGAAGAGGAAACTAATCCGGAACCAGCAGGAGGAAAGTTTGCTCCAGTTTCCGTGATGCAGCATCACGGCTCTGCTGCAGCACAAAGAGAGAAGTTCAGATCTCCTGTCACAGAGAGGAGAACCAAACGGACCCGTCAGCGATGCTTAATGCCTCACTTTGATTTCAGAGGCCTGAAGGTCAAGGCTTGACCTTCAGGCCTCTGTTACCGGGCAGATTTCCAACACGGAATTTACAGAACGAATAAGAAAAAGAAAAAAAAAACAGTTTTAAAACAAAAATACATGAGACATAGTGACAAACCTGCCGTTTATTTTAGAGTGAGACCTCCTGTTCATACACAAGCTTTGCTGTTCTAATCTTATTTTCTATAAACACAATTTACAGAGTTGATATATATATATAATATATATATATATATATATTATATATTATATATATATATATATATATATTATATATATATATATATATATATATATATATATATATACATAGCACTATTGTACATATTGTATATATTATTAACATATAGATTATTATTTATTATTATTTTCTGAACCTTACATCTTACATTCTACATTTTTATAGTATTTTTATTTTTATTGGTAACTTCATCTCTGTGTTTGTGTTTATGCTGCTACTGCACAGTAATTTCCCGGTTGGGATGAATAAAGTACTTCTATTCTATTCTACTCTATTCTATATATACCTATATCTATGTATATGGACATATATATATACATATACCTGTCATAGACGTCCATTAAACCATCCCACAATACCTGTGGGATCATCATAATTATATTTATTCTAAATATATTTGAAAATATAATATTATAGAAATTATATAATATTTACAATGTTATGTGTAAGGAATAAGTAAAAATGAAATAAGTCTGATTATTTAAGTAATAAAACATTTCCTCTGTCATGAGTGAAATAATTTGCCAGTTGAATTGTTTCATCATTATTAATGAATGATTGACTTAAAACTAATTTCTGTTGAAATTTGACTTATAAGTTCATTTTGTCTCATTTCAGGTGTTTGAAGATATTTGGCCCAGAAACTAAATAAAAACACTTGGTAAGATTGTGTGTTTTTACAGTGCATACAGATTTCATATATATTTAAAAATCATTTGTTGAGCAGGCGAAAAAGAAAATGTATTTTAAAAATCACAAACTAATTTTATTCTGTATTACATTATTATTGTATATAATTTCCTGTTTGCATCTGCAGCTTCCTGCTTTAAATGTTCATGATTAAATGAAATGAGTTGATTTGGACCGAGTCCTTGCTGTGCTGTAGGACTTGTCCTCTTGTCTCTTGTCCTCTTGTCTCTTGTCCTCTGCTGTCTGTAGGACTTGTCCTCTTGTCCTCTTGTCCTCTGCTGTCCTGTAGGACTTGTCCTCTTGTCCTCTTGTCCTCTGTCTCTTGTCCTCTGCTGTCCTGTAGGACTTGTCCTCTTGTCCTGTCCCCTGTCCTTTCCTTGTCTCTTGTCTCTGCTGTCCTGTAGGACTTGTCCTCTTGTCCTCTTGTCTCTGCTGTCTGTAGGACTTGTCCTCTTGTCCTCTTGTCCTCTTGTCCTCTGCTGTCCTGTAGGACTTGTCCTCTTGTCCTCTTGTCCTCTGCTGTCCTGTAAGACTTGTCCTCTTGTCCTCTTGTCCTCTTGTCCTCTTGTCTCTTGTCCTCTGCTGTCCCTCAGACGTTTTTCTTCTCTTGTTGTGGATCTTCACCCTTCGTGTCTCTTTCTCCTCGTCACGACTCCAGTCTGCGCACGACGCTGCGCCGCCGCACTTTTCCAGATGCGGCCTGTTCTTGCGCGTGCGCGTGTATCTGTGGCTGTGTGTGTGCGCATGTGCGTGAGCGCGCGCAGCAGAACGTGAGACTGTTTGTTTACTCAGGTCTCCGGGGTCAAGCTTATCTCTGCAGCCACTCACGCTGTGATTTCAGACTTTCTACAGCAACTCCTTGTGCGTGTGTGTGTGTGTGTGTGTGTGTGTGTGTGTGTGTGTGTGTGTGTGTGTGTGTGTGTGTGTGTGTGTGTGCGTGTGTGCGTGTGTGTGTGTGTTTTACAGCCCATTGTTTTGCCAAATGGTTTTAAAAGAACCAGGGATTTTTTGCTCTTGGCCTCCACCTCATTATAAAACGCTCTGATTTCAAACAGGCAGCTGATCTAAACCCAGATCAGCCCAGTCAGACAATCAGCAGCTGAAACGTGTCAAAGACATTCTCACCAACACACACACACACACACACACAACCCCACACCACACACGCACACAACACACACACACACACACACACACACACACAACACACACACACACACACACACCGCGAAACACACACAACACCACACACCACACACAACCACACCAACACCACACACACACACACACACACACACACACACACACACACACACACACACATCCCACACAACAACCACACACATTGAATGACATAAGCCTGTAAAGTAAAAGCTGTATCAGGTCAGACTTCACATCTGTCCCATAATGTCCCATAATGCTCCTCCAGGCTTTTATTAAAATTCAGTAAAAGAAAATTAAAACACAACATTGCGTGAACCTCAGCATGTATCTTCTTTTTAAGAAATGATTTATTTTTGTTTACTAGTTTTTCACTGAAAAAGAGAAAATTTTACATTAAATCAAACAAACCTGTAATTTAACTTTGAAACATTTAATTCAATTATTGGTTACCAATTAAAGTCAGAACTGGATTCTGATTTTAGGGTTTAATTTAATGATGATATTTATGATATTTGAATGATATTTATTTTAGGATGAGTGGGAGAAATGATCTCTGCTGAACAGGTTTATGATGTTCATTTCATTTCTATTTTTGGAAAATGATTAAAAATAAATCAGACATAATCAGGTTGGGACTCCTTTGAAAAAAGATTTTTAGTCTAAATTTTTAATCTGACAAAATGAAGGTTAAAAAAAGAATCTCATCGATATATCATATCTTTGTTATTATTGAGATTTTTCAGATGCTTTCTGAACCATAAAGAAATATTTAATACTTTTGAATCAAACTTGTTATTCATGAAGAACCTCCAGATGAAGATAAATAAAAATAATCCATCAGTTCCAGCTGATCTCCTGCATCAGGTTTTATTCTCTAATGATAATTTAAAAACTCTGAATAATCTTTACATCAATAATCTTAATCAATCCTTCAAAGATAAAGTTTTCCTGTCTGATGTGTCCTGTGGGTCGTTTATTTTATGTAGAGTATAAAATGTTTAAGCCCAGCAGGGAGCCGTGTGGAACACCTTCAGTCCACCAGAGTCACCTGTAATCATCTGTTTGGTATTTAAAGATGTTACATGTCCATTTGGTCAGAATGTTTCTCCAGCTTTTCTCTTTTGTCATTAAACAGTAAATTTCCTTTTATTCTCTATTTTTAAATCCTGGAGTTGAAGTATTTTACATGTCCAGATTGAAGATGATCAAATATAATCAGAAAAGTTTGAAATGTCTCTTTAGAAGCGATAAATCAGACACCGACTTCGGCCATATTTCCCTCCTAATATTACAACATTCATGATGAATGAAGCTCCAAACAATAAACAGAAAAATAGAGCCAGATACAGTTTATCACGTTTTTTCTCCAAATCTTTGGCCTCCTTCAGACATGATGACGCCCTGGGCGAGAGCCACCACCTTTCTGAAAAATGAGGAATAAATAATGAGTTAAAGGATTATTAGTTTCTGCTCCACCCAACACCGCCCTGTCAGCCTCCACTCTGTAATGACAGTTTTCTTCTAAATGTTTTCCATATAAATTTCGCTTTTTGTCCGATTTATGAGACTGAATAATGATAAAATCTCGTGTTTGTATTTCCTTTTAACTCATGTAAACATTGTTGCTGAAAATGTGCTATATAAATAAAACTACCTTGACCTTTAAAAATCCAAAACTTAATATTTTATATTGCATTTTCCGCGATTCTTCTTCCTATTAAATAAATAATGACACTTTGAATCACGTCATAAATAGTTAATCTGCGGTTTGTCTGCGGATCTTTTATGAATGAATGTTGGTCGCTGGTTCATGTGGGGAGGAGGGGAGGCTGTGTGTGTGTGTGTGTGTGTGTGTGTGTGTGTGGTGGGGGGTTCTGACGTAAACAGACCTCGGATCCGCAGGTCACGACGCACCGCAGACCCGCGCCCCGCCCCCGCGCCGCTGTCCTTTATAAGCGGCCCGGAGCCCAACGACCACCAGGCTGAGCTCCGCGTCCACCGCAGCTGGGAGCCGCTTTTGGGAACCTGGAGCCACGGAGGGGAACAACGTCCAACCAAAGGTTCGTCCTGCTCAGAACCAGGTTCAGAACCAGGATCTGAACCAGCCTGATCCTGGTTCCTGAGTTCAAACGGAACATTTTCAGATTCAGGTTGGATCATTAGATCCATTTGTGACTGAAGCTGGTTTGTGCCTGCAGAAAGGGGAGATGGAGGTTTGCCACACTGGATTCTACACTGAGGACTTCAGCACGCAGGAAGTGCCTGCAGGCTTTGACTTTACGTCTTATGGTGAGTTCAGGTTCTGCTGGTTCCTCTCTGACCCGGAGGAGGAGGAGGAGGAGGAAGAGGAGGAGGATGAAGGCTCTGCGTGTTTATCTGAGGTGTTTCCTCTGAGCTGAGCAGCTGAAGGACGCAGGAAGTGCTGCAGACTGTGTCATCACGTCTGTCAGAGGCCCTCAGCCAGCTGACCGGCCGACGCCAGGCCGGGTGGTCAGGCTGAAGACTCGCTCCGTCTGTCGTCCCTAATCCTTTCCTCCAGATTTCCTCCTCCAACAGATTTAGAGTCCGGCCTCCTCTTCCTCCTCCTCCCATCCCTCCATCACTGCTCTGTCACTCCCTCCTCTGGCGTTTCCTCCCCTCCCAGCTCAGCTTCCTCCCTGCAGCGTCTCCATCCATTCATGTCATTCACACTCAGAGCATCAGTCGTTTCCTCCTGCTGATGAGAGCCGAGCAGCTAAACACGCTGCTACAGTCACAGTTACAACCGTTTAAAGTTAGAAATAAAGGCTCCATGCAGAGAGAATTTAAAACAGAACCAGAGTCCAGAGCACATTCAGAACCAGGAGTTGGATCGAAGCTGTTCAGATGGTTCTGTTTGCAGCTTCATTTCATTTATGAAAATCTAAATTAATTGTCAAATTTTTCTGAAATGCAAAATCCGTCAGCCTGTCAACCTGCAGGTAAAATATGAAAAGGTTTTATTAATGTTTGCTCTAATTTTCTTTCTTTTACCGTCAACATTTTGACATTTAATCCTGCACAGTAAAAATGCCAGTGTTGAATTAACACCAAAAGTGTCTATAGTGTCCAAGTCAGCTGCTGTTAAAGTAACACTTTTGGAAGTGTTAAAAGATTGACACCCATTTTTTTGTTAAATTAACTTTGGTTTATATACTGAAATGGGTTTAAGAAAAGTTAAACTTTCCATTTCTCTGTGTTGTTTGGAATATTTTCCACTGGATTTGATTGATATTGACACCTTGTGGGTCAATTATTTACTTTTTTAACATCACAATATGTTTTGTGATCAACACTACACTGGTGTTACTTTTAATATATTTTAACACTAACACCATTGGAATGTTAATGTGACTCTGTGTTGTTGAATTTGACACCAGCTGACTTGGACACATATAGACACTGTTGGGTGTTAATTCAACACTGGCATTTTTACTGTGTGGATGTGAGTCAGAGGATCAGTTCTGAACCGGACCTGAACTGAGGCAGGGAGGAACCATCTAACTGTGTGTGTGTGTGTTTAACCTCCAGACTGTCCAGGTGAAGACCCGTCCCTCCTGTTGGACAGTAAGGCCTTCGGGCCGCAGCAGTACTACCCAGAACCGCCTAAAGCTCCAAACCTTTACCACCACAGCAAAGGTAAAACCTCCAGGCTCTTCCTGCTAGCGCTCCACTCGGCTCCGGGTCTGAATGTTCTGATGGAACCGTCTTCCTCTGCAGGTACCGCCGATACCGGACTCTTCAACCTGGACTCACACCAGGACTTTACCTGGTTGTATCCGCACGGTGAGGCCGGACCGCAGAGCGCTGACCAACCGGCTGCCTCTGAGGCTTGTTTGGTTGTCTGACCGTCTCCTTCATCCCCAGACGGTCTGACTCTGGACCAGAACCAAACTGGGTACCAGGAGGCCCTGCAGACCTACCAGAACCTGCCTCAGGCCGGACCGTTCAGCCCGGGCCTGGAGGGCAGCCACAGCCCGTTTCTGACCCGGAGAGGATCCAACTCGTTCCAGAGTGAGACCTTGAGCCCAGCAGCTCCGGACCGCCGGGGGAAATACACTGTAAAAAATGATTTATTTATCCTGTCGGATCATTTTAGAAATCCAGTCAGAGTTCCAGATTAAACATCACAATAAGAATGTTGAGTTTTCAAACTAAATATTTCGTTTGAAACTAAACCTATGTGAACGAAATATTTACTTTGGGCATTTATAAATGTCTGAATATCATGGTGAAAATATGACTGACAGGATAAATAAACCAAAATATTTCTGTTCACTTTTTACAGTGTAACTTTTCATCCCAGTCATCCCACATTCCCAGTATCCCGTTTAACTCCAGATCTTTCCATGTTTCTCCAGATAAAGGCGATCAGAGTTTCTACGACTCAGACGGACACAGACAAGTTTCTCCCTTCTGGCCTGAATATTCACCTCCCAGCTTCACCTCCAGCCCGCTTCACCCTCCTCCTCCTCCTCCTCCTCATCCTCCTCCTCCTCCTTCTTCTTCCTGCCCCTCCAACCCCAGCACTCAGCCTGCAGAGCTCTACTGCCCCCGTGTGGCCAAACGCAAGAACACACACCTGCAGAGGCCAGAGAGGGAGGGGCAGGTAACGGGCATGTCAGCGTATCCAGGTCTGAAGGGTCCAATCCGGAATGATTTCAGGTGAAGAGACGAAACATTAAAGTTTCTTCCGGGTTCTCCAGGTTCTGGTCCGATCCAGCTGTGGCAGTTTCTCCTGGAGCTTCTTCTGGACTCCGCCTGCCGGACCTTCATCTCCTGGACCGGAGATGGATGGGAGTTTAAGATGTCTGATCCCACCGAGGTGAGGAACAGTCCAGGTTCTGGTTCTGGTTCCGAAACCCGAGCCGAGGTTCTCCTCCGAACCTTTTAGATCCTCTGATTTAAAAAACGGATTACTGAAGAAAAGTCTCAACAAGTCAATAAAACAGATGAAAAGTCGGTTTTGATTAAAATGTCATCAACTGATGTTTCGGTAGAGAAAAATATAAATATTTATCAGAGAAAAAAAATGTAATAACTGAATGAACAAAGAATAGATTAAAAATAAAAGCAACTAAAACATCACAGATAAATGAAGGTTTTATATTTAAATGTGTTATTCATTAATAATTCTTGTTAGTTATTTTTGACTGGTAAAATACAACTTATTGATTATATATTGATGGATAAACAGCCTCTGGTGATAAATGACACATCAGGTTTCAGATGAAAGGATTTCAGAAACTGGAAATGAAAAAACAAAATTACACACAAAAACACTGTGCAAAAATGTTGAATAATTAGTTAAAACATTAAATAAATGTAAAAAAGAAGAAATCAGAGCTTCACGTGAAACATTCCTCAACACAGACTGAACTTTTGCTTTTCCATCTGTTCCTCATGAGAGATTTATCAGGATTTATGGAGAAAATGAATCATGAAAAGACTCATTTATGTTTTCATGAACTGTTTCTGTCATCGTTCTGATCTCCACTTGGATCAATTAAAAACCACTAAAATAAGTTCTGATCAAAATGAAATGATTAAAATTATCCTGCCACATTTACATAATATTTATATTAATCAATGCACATCGTCTCTTTTTAAAGGACTAAAGAGTCGAATGTTTCCCGTTGGTCGTTTATTTGTTAGCTGCCAGTAAACTGAAGCTGAATCATCAGCTGACCGAGCAGCCATGAAACGAGGTTTTAAACCCACGATTCTCCTCCACTCTGCAAACATCAGATTTAAAAACCTGCAGGAAGAAGAAACACATGATAATGGACTGAAACTCTGAAATAACTGAACAACAGAAAAGAACTTCTGAGGAATGTCTGCAGATTTTGGATGAAAACATTTCAAACCAAAACTTTCACAGTTTTTTATCTTGATGTTTAAACACAGTTAATGATATTTAATTATTAGTGTTTCTGATTTTTAATGTGATGTTTGGTGGATCTGCTGGGAAGCGTTTGATTCAGTGCCAACATCGGTTCTGACCTTTGACCCGGTTCGTCTCAATATCAGACTAACAAATTAATCCCAGTTCAAATCAACATTTTTTGCTCGGAACAACAACAATCTCAGCAGGAACCATTTCATGTTGATGCTGCATTAGTTTATCAACTACATTTATTTTCCCTTTGAGAAGTTAACAGATTTTTGAAATGTCAAAAACTAAAATATTCAGACATCAGTTTAATTATTAACACGTAAAACTGCAACATCAGCCCAGATCTGGGAGGCTTTAGGTTTTAAATCTACGATTTTCATCACGCTGACCTTTATGTTTCAGATTCAGCTGCGTTTTCACGGTCATCAGAATCAAATCCTAATTATTGGGTTTGTTGCTCCTGCAGGTGGCCAAGCGCTGGGGTCAGTGCAAGAACAAGCCGAAGATGAACTATGAGAAGCTGAGCCGCGGCCTGCGCTACTACTACCACAAGAACATCATCCACAAGACGGCGGGCAAACGCTACGTCTACCGCTTCGTCTGCGACATGCAGGGCATGCTGGGAAAAACGGCGCAGGAGGTTCTGAGCAGCCTGAGCGTCTCACCCACCAACACAGAGACATGGCCGACCTCTGGGGCGGCCGAGCCCCGCGGCCGAGCCTGGTGAGGGCCTGGTGGGCCTGGTGGGCCTGGTGGGCCTGGTGGGCCTGGTGGGCCTGGTGGGCCTGGTGAGGGCCTGGTGGGCCTGGTGGGCCTGGTGGGCCTGGTGAGGGTCTGGTGGGCCTGGTGGGCCTGGTGGGCCTGGTGAGGGCCTGGTGGGACTGGTGGGCCTGGTGGGCCTGGTGGGCCTGGTGGGCCTGGTGGGACTGGTGGGCCTGGTGGGCCTGGTGGGCCTGGTGAGGGCCTGGTGGGCCTGGTGGGCCTGGTGGGCCTGGTGAGGGTCTGGTGGGCCTGGTGGGCCTGGTGGGCCTGGTGAGGGCCTGGTGGGACTGGTGGGCCTGGTGGGCCTGGTGAGGGCCTGGTGGGCCTGGTGGGACTGGTGGGCCTGGTGGGCCTGGTGGGCCTGGTGGGACTGGTGGGCCTGGTGGGACTGGTGGGCCTGGTGGGCCTGGTGAGGGTCTGGTGGGCCTGGTGGCCTGGTGAGGGCCTGGTGGGACTGGTGGGCCTGGTGGGCCTGGTGAGGGCCTGGTGGGCCTGGTGAGGGTCTGGTGGGCCTGGTGAGGGTCTGGTGGGCCTGGTGAGGGTCTGGTGGGCCTGGTGGGCCTGGTGGGCCTGGTGGGCCTGGTGGGCCTGGTGGGCCTGGTGAGGGTCTGGTGGGCCTGGTGGGCCTGGTGGGACTGGTGAGGGTCTGGTGGGCCTGGTGGGCCTAGTGAGGGTCTGGTGGGCCTGGTGGGCCTGGTGAGGGTCTGGTGGGCCTGGTGGGCCTGGTGAGGGTCCGGCCCGGTCCGGCCCGGTCCAGCCGGGTCGAAACATCAGGAACTCTGCCAGAACCAGAACATCCTCAGAGGATAAATCTGCTTCAGGAAATGTAGTAAAAAAACAAAACCTGGTTTCATGCAAAATGTTCGAACCTCCGGACCAGAAGCACTGGACCTCCGAACCGCCGCATTTCACCCGATGCTAAGAGGACAAGAGTAAATATTGTTAATAAGACTATCTTATAGAGTTTTGTGCATTTATATTATTATTATTATTATTATTATTATTATTATTATTATTATTATTATTATTATTATTATTATTATTATTATTTTATACAAAACTCATTTCTACCTCCTTTGCTACAGAGAAGAACAACCTGGTGTTTAGTTCAGACACCTGGAGAAAATATTTTTTATCGGTTTCTGATGAATATTTGTGTAAATAAAACTTTTTCAGACGAAGGTTGTGTTGAGACTTGTTATATTTTTTTATTTATTTCGAACAGACAGAAAAGACAATCAAAAAGAAAACAAAATAAAATAGAATGAAAAAAATGTCAAATGATTCTGCCCATGACATGTAAATGTTCTATTTTCTGTTCGTAAAGGTAGAAGGTATCATACCTTATAATGTCCTGCCCCTTTCCTACTTTCAGTTTATAATCAATTAACTTTCAGAACATTAAAATGAGGCAACATGATGTTTGATTATGTACAATTATTTAAATACTATTTATATCATCAGTTACATTTCATTTTTCAACCAGTAGGTGTCGCTGTTGGCTGATTCTTCCTTCTGGTTGAACTATTTAACTGTATTTTATGAGAATAAAATGTGAAGTTTTCTGTGTTAAGCTCTGAAGCTTCACATGAATAAACTGAGAGGAGACTGGAAACATTTGTTGTGAATTTATTCATTTGGGTTAGTGATAAAATGGCTGTGAATATTTCATTAAAAAAGAGACATGGAAATTAAAAGATTATGCCACGACTGAAAATATTTAGGTAATTTGTTGATGAATTGTAGATGTTTTTTATGAGTTTATTTCAAAATGATGAGATTTTTACTAAAAAAAAATTAAAACTATGTGGAGCAGCATGCTGACCTTTTATGTTGCAGCAGCAGCAGCATAATGCCGCAACAGTTTATCTTTAAAAAGATAATTCTTGGTTTATTTCTGATGAGAATATAAAGACAAAACCACCGTGTTAAAGGCTGAAGGCTCCAAGTCCAACACAAAACAAAAGTATAAAACAAAAATTAACTTAATTTAACACCTTAATAGATCTATAAATAAACTGAATGTATTTAGATGGAAAAACAAAACGCACACACCTCTCCCTCAGGACAACATGACAAAAGGGGAGGGGCTAAGGGGCGCAAACAAGTTAAAAAAAATACCACAGAAGAAGAAATAAAAGGACGGGACTTCCAATCTCAAAGTAACACAGTTAAACCAATGACAGAGGTGTTTCGGTAAGATAAGGAACAAGACAAATAACCAAAAAAGACATTTTGTGTAATTATAATAAAAGAGAATTACAACCAGGTTACATAATCCTGAGCCAAATCCAATCAGCTGTAAATCTCTTCACAAAGCTCTGCTGCTTGGTGCGTCTAGTCCCTCTGCTTACAAATCACTTACAGCTTACAGTCTGAGTTTCTCTCTTTGACTCGGATTGTCTCTGGTAGATTTTCTACTGGGCCAATCAGTGAACAGAAGCAGTTGTGAACATTGATGTTGATTTTCTACTGTGTTTCCAAATAGTAGAATATTCTGTCTGTGGTTTTAACAATGACAGCAGAGGAAGTTAACTAAGCCGTTTAGTCAGTGTTGGTCACGCCTCCAAATTAACACTCCGTAGGAATCTATTTGATGTCAGGCTGCAACAATAAATGTCATGTTGAAAAATATCCCAGGTTTACTTCTCTCCTCGAAAGAAGCAAATCATTTAAAAATGGTTTGGATCAGCAGGAAGTTTTTAAAGACGTCCAGAGGTTTTATTTTTGGCTGATTTTACTGCTTGGTTCCATTCAGACGTGTTTGGGATTCATGTTCCAGTTTGTTTTCCTACAGAACCAACATAAAGATGCCAAGACGAAATGTGATGCTGCAGATCCGCCCTGCTGCTCTGCAGGTGGAGCGAAGTGGAAGTTCAGGTTGAACTGATCCGTCTGCAGATAGGAGGTCCAGCTGAGCTGAGGAGGAGCCTCCATGGTGCCTTCAGGGACCTCAACCTGCAGGAAAACTGAAGATGCTGCTTTAAAATAAGCAGTTCAGCTGCACTTCCAGAGACACTGTTGTCTTTAATAATATATAAGACATCTGCATATGAAACCACACGTCTGCAGCCCTGGGAGGAATTTATCATCTTAATAAATATCATACAAATTAGATGGAGAAGGATGGGTCAAACAACATTTCCCCATTTGCATTTGAATGCATCACTTTGAGGAGTGGAAAAGTGTCAGCAGCTCATTTAAGCCCAGCGGCTGCTGCAACAGCCACAGCACTTCTGCATCATCTCAGTGAGAAATGGCTCCAAAAAAGCCCGAAAAGATTCTAGAAGATGTGTTGGAGGACCTGTCAGAGAGGAACTTTAAGAAGTTCCGCGCAAGACTTGTGGGCCGGGACAAGCGTGTCAAGAAGAACCAAGTGGAGAACAAAGACTTCTTGGAAGTTGCAGAGGTGATAATTGAGAAATATGCAGATGAAGCTCTGAAGGTGGCCGAGGAGCTGCTGAGAGACATCGAGTGTGAACAGGCAGCAAGAACCTTGGGTAAATACAGAAACATTATCTGGATCCATTTGTCCTTCTGGACTGACACAGCAGGAATGAAAATATTTCTACTGTTTGTTTGATTGAACTGATTTCACAGAGTAAAAGTTAAACCATCTCTCTACAGAAAACTGTTAGTTGTTCTGGATCAGTTCTGATTCGACTGCAGCTGATCCCAGGATGCCTCCTAAAATAACAGCTCCATCAGTTGGAGCTGCCCTAACTATAACAGAAGATCTTTATACAGACATACATTTAAAATATTATATTTAAATGGAATATAATTAGGTACAATAGTTGAAAAAGAGTATAAATATATTTTATGTGGCAAACTTTGGTACTGAAATGTTTTGGAAACAATCAGAAAAAAGCTAAAAGCTTCATGTTTTAAACAGCAGATCCTCTTATCTTTATTTAAAAAACACATCTGTGCTACACATATCTATGCTGCCATTATAAAGATCACACTATATTATTCTATGTTGTTAGCCTGCAAAATTGGGTAAAATGCCTGGAATTTGGTTTTAAGTTCTTTATTTCTTCTGTTTTGCAGTTGAAGAGTCTAAAGAGTCAGGTTTATATTGGGTAGATGATTCCCCCAGTGGTGAGTTTTTCTTTTTCCTTTTAAACATGAGTAACAAAAACTCAGACATTCTGAGATTGTAAAAATCTAATTTAAGATAAACAACAATTATTGTGACATACATTTTTAAAACAATGCATGACCATGAGCTCTTCTTTGAAAGTTAAAGTATTATTTCAGTAATTAGGTAAGCAATTGATTATTAATAAGTTCTGATATGTATTAATATTGGATATTCCCCCAAAAACAATGAAAACCCAAACAAATCTGGGGAAAACAGGATGAATGTTGTGCTAATAGCACTGAGAATTCATCACCAACTCATTGGTGGAAGTGAGAATGTTGCACAACATAAACTCAGCCAGAACAAATGGCTCTAAATAATAAAACATAATTTAATGAAGCTTTGAGGTGCATAAGTTGCCTCAAGGAATTTTAATAATCGGCATACTTGAATTATTTGATGAATCGTTACAGCACTAAAGTCAACTGTCATAGTCTTCCTGTCCTTTCCTGCTCAGAGTCTTCAGTCATTCAGTCATGGAGGATGTTATCTTCCTTACATCACCCAGGACCTGCACAGAGCAGGTCCACATCCCCCAAAGTGTGTCTGCAGAAGGAAACATGATCCGTTCCTTAGTCCCTCAAACTACCAGGAACCACACAGAAAAACCAGTCAGCAAGTTATGCAGGCAGATCGAGGCATCTTAAAAATACGAGACAGACCAGTTTAACTTGGTAAAATGTTCAACTGCAGATGTTTACACGCAGTGCAGAGGCTTTTAAAACACAAATAGTCCACTGATTTAACAAGGAGTTGTTGAAAACAAGCAGATTCTCCTTCAACCTGCACAGCAAATAAAGCAAAACAGAAATGAGCAGACAGTTGAGAAAACCCACTTTAAGAAATGTATTTAATTTCTACAGCAAACAGAGAGCAGAAGGATATTTTTCAGTCCTTTTTATTGTTTTCTTCTCATCAAACAAAATCCATATTTTTTCCATTCTTTAAAGAGGCACACAAACATTTCAACAAATGTTTTACCAGGGAGCCAATGAGTGTTGGCGACACATTACATGCATCTAGATAATACATTCATAAATGTGCTGTAATAAACGTAACCTGAACTTTTCATTATTTTCTCCACCAGAAATGACAGTGAGAGACTTTTGGTTGTCCAAGAAGGATGATCCAGAGGTCAGTAATGAAATATACTTACACTGGTAAAGAAAAATGTAATGTGTAAAATTTGGTATTCTGGATGTATTACAAAATCTATATATATTTATGTAAATAATGAAATCTTTATTTGATTTTTGTTCATCTTTTTCTCACTGTAATGTTAATTTTACCTTGACATAAAACACCAGGTTCCAGTTCAGCTGTTTCTCTTTAAATCACCAGTTATTTTTGTTTCTTTTCTCTCCGTGTGTCTGTCAGTTTTACTCTGTGACAGAAGACAACTACAGGAACCGTGTGGCTCTGTTAATCACCAACATCAGGTTTTCTGATGAGAAACTGAGCAGACATGGAGCCGAGAAAGACGAGGAGAACATGGAGAAACTCCTCCAAAGTCTGGGATATGAGGTGGTAAAACACCAAAACCTCACTGGAAAGGTACTTTATTCTAACTGGGAGGAAATTCAAACTGGTTCTTGTCTGGTTGGTGAAAAAATGTAATAACTGGTTACATGGTTTCCTGTCTTCCTTCAGGGGATTGATGACGCTTTAAAACGCTTTGCCAAACATCCCAAGCTGAAGCAGACTGACAGCGTGTTCGTGGTTATTATGTCTCACGGCAAACTGGGGAAAATTCTTGGGGTTGACTTTAAAGAGGGCAACTCAGATGAATTTGCAGTTGACAAAATTTACAAATGCTTGAACTCCAATGGCTGTCAGGCACTAATAAACAAACCAAAGGTCCTCATCCTGCAGGCCTGCAGAGGAGGTGACTTAGATCTGCTACTAAAACTCACTGAGATCATTTCAGGCTCTTTTCTTACCTGAGTGTCATTTTTATCTTTCAGGGAAAAGTGGAGCCACAACTTGGGTCCATGATGGTGAAAGCACTGGGCCCCCTGCTCCACCGCCTGCAGAACAGGAACCAGAGCTGGAAAAATCTGCACACGTAGAAAAAGACTTCATTGCTCTTCTGGCCAGCACTCCTGGTGGGTTTAGTCAGACCTTAGAGAAACCTGCTCTCATTGTTGTAGCTTCATGACTTTCTCCTGTCTGTTTGTCTTCCTGCAGACAATAAGGCGTACAGAGAGACAGCAAATGGGTCCATCCTCATCCAGAACATCGTGAAGGTTTTCACTCCAGAATCATATCAGAGTCACATTATGGATCTTTTCACCAAGGTACGAAAAAGATATGATTTCTGAAATCAACTTTCAATTAATTTTGACTATTTTGAAGCATGAACACAATTTTTCCCCATTAATTTACTGCAGATTATGTAAAGATTAGAATTCAATTAAAGCAATGCCAACATCAAATAAGTGATAACAACGTATAGAAACAGCAGAGAAATAGTTTACCGTTAGAATGCGTCCTTAAGGAAACGAGCACAAAGTTTCCCCAGACAGGTTATAATCAAACTTTCTGAGAAGCTGTTTCTCTGTTCGCATGAATTCCTGTACATTAAGTTCTGTTCAGCCTCGGGCCTTTTAAACTCGGCAGCTGAATTTGTGTTCAGTAGCCACAGTTTTATCCAGTAAATGGTCTTATATTGCCCTGGGCCTTGACTGCAAGACTTTGATCAGTTTCTCATGTTAACCCGTTCTTGACTGGATTTCTTCTTCATTGCTTGCATGTTCATGCATGTTGCTGTCAGACAGAATCCCTCACTTTTGACTCTAAAGTACTTCCCTACATAAAGAGGTGAACAGTCAACATGGCATCAGATAACTGTAAAATAACCTCTAAGCCAATCAACTCTTCTATCATCTCCAAGTGTAGAAATAACCTTGATGAATTGTTATACAAAATGTTTCTGACCTAAAACATGAAGATTAAATATGACTAGATTTACCACTTTTTGACATTTTTAAAGTTGTGAGTCAATATTTACCCCAAGACACTTAAATGTTGGCAGCAACTTTCTCTGTACCTTACAGAAAAATCTTGAACTGTCCTATGCTAGAGAGTTTTTGGTTTCAAGATGGTGTAGGATGTGAGATGCTTCCTCAGTGTTTTTAGAGAAATTGGATGGTGTTTTAAAGAACAGTAAGAAAGTTACGTTCTGTTTTCTCGTTTGGTCACATTGTGAACTGGAGCCTCATTTGATCATTCCTGTTAAACTGGGATTGACTCAGTGACACGAGGAACCAACTCAGCTCTCTGGTCCCATGGTCTGAATATATTGTGTGATTTAAACCCCATGAGTGTTTTGCTTTGTCCGCAGTCCAATTTGATCTCACTGACTCCTGTGCGCTTTTAACAAGTTTGTTTCTCTCACATTGTTCCTCGCTCCTCCTGAGCATCATGTAAAACCATGGAGGTTAAACCAGAACCAGGTCCAGATTATTGTGGTCTCAGCCGTGCTGCTTTCCACCTGCTCTGCTTTGATGTCAGCAGTTGTTGACTACAGATCTCCATCACAGGCCAAATTAATATCGTTTCTACCATATTCCATATTTATTGCACCTTCCTACAGTTAGTCTGTAATGATGCTGCTGATTTATTCAGAAACCTTTAGCTAATTGTTGACTCTGTTTCAACTCCACAGGTCCAGGACCTTGTTTCAAAGTGTGGTGATGACAAACAGAAACAGATGCCAGTTGTTGACAGAATGTCGCTGAGCAAGAAGTTTTACCTCTATCCTGGACTCCTGGAAAACTAATGTGACATGTTTTAATATGATAAAAAGCAGAACTTTCTGTACTTTTTCTCTGTCTGATTATGTATAACTGAGCAGTAAGTAAATGTGACAAGTTTCTCAGAGGCCTTTTGAGTTACGAGATTCTGAAATGTGGATTCTGAACTTCAAAATGATATCAAACATTGACAAAGAATGAGGAAGATATGGTTCCAGTCTCTGGTCTGAGTCTCTGGTCTGAGTCTCTGGTCTGAGTCTCTGGTCTGAGTCTCTGGTCTGAGTCTCTGGTCTGAGTCTCTGGTCTGAGTCTCTGGTCTTGAGTCTCTGGTTTGAGTCTCTGGTTTGAGTCTCTGGTCTGAGTCTCTGGTCTGAGTCTCTGGTCTGAGTCTCTGGTTGAGTCTCTGGTTTGAGTCTCTGGTTTGAGTCTCTGGTCTGAGTCTCTGGTCTGAGTCTCTGGTCTGAGTCTCTGGTCTGAGTCTCTGGTCTGAGTCTCTGGTCTTAGTCTCTGGTCTTAGTCTCTGGTCTTAGTCTCTGGTTTGAGTCTCTGGTCTGAGTCTCTGGTCTTAGTCTCTGGTTTGAGTCTCTGGTCTTAGTCTCTGGTTCCAGTCAGCTGGATGCTAGTTTCAAAGTTTTCCCTAAACTGCTCATCTGTTAACTGTTGATTTACGTTACATTGTATTAACTCCACCTTCAGCTAAAATAATCTTATTCTACATCTATATACGTACTAAGAGACATTATGGCAAATTTAAATGGCACATAGTTTTAAATCAGTGGTTGTTGGATTATCATGATTTCTGGATGTTTGGGTTTTTCAATTTGTGGTTTTTGTTTCAGGTTTTTCATGGTTCAAAGTTTTGCGTTAGTTTTTATTTGTAAGTGTTTATGAATTATTCTGAGGTTCCCCTTCATGAATAGTTTCTGTTATTTCTGTTAGTCTTTCATATTCTTTGCTTTCAGCTCCTCGGCCTTTTGATACAGTGATCAAGCCTGATGCATCTACCTGTGTTCCTGTGTCTCTCATGCTGCTCACCTGCTTCACCTGCCATTTACACTCCTGTCTTTGCTCATTGCTGGATTCTAGTTTCTGATGCAAGGAAGACAACAAGTGTGCAAATTACCTGCTCCCAAGAAAGTGACAAAAAATGACAATACAGGACTTTTCTGAGGTCCTGCAATTGGAATAATGAGTAAACTTTAAATTCTTCTTTGTTGAGCTCGTACCAAGCATAATGCAGCAGGTGTCCACACTTTGCTTCTCTGAAACCAACTTTGATTTGAATAGGGTATTCACAATAAAGGAATTTAAATAAAATGTCTGATTTATTCATTGTTTTTGTTGGTTTTAGATCTGTGTCAAACTCCTTTCAGGCCTAAAAAATGTCCCAGGCAGCAAAACAATGTAAGAACCAGACAGGATACAAAAAATGCAGAACTCTGAATATTTTTTAGATATATTCACAATCACTTTGTTACAGTTTCACAGCAAGACATGATTTCAACCATCAGCAGGAGGGAGAGTCTCCCCTGATCTCAGCCAACAGGTTCTAAATCATCAGGGCTGATTAATGGAGACACTTCCATTTCCAGGTGTTCAATTATACTTCCAGAAAAACATTTACATAATTACAATTAACTTTAACAACTTCAAAACTAAAACACAATCTGGGCCCAAACAACATCCACAACTTCTCCCCTCCCTCTCAAACGCTGTGGCCTCAAAGACCTCAAAGAGAAGGAGAGACAATGACTGAAACATAAATCAGGTCTAAACTTTCCTCTAAACAAAAACTGGTTAAACTGGTTAGAATCTAGACAATGAGCCTCTGTTGGAGGCGGTGAATCCCTCAGCCCATCTGGGGTTACCAAGACCAGGAGGGTCACATTTATCTGCTCAGATGAGACAATAAGGTCACCAAGTCCATCACCAGGCCAATCCCTACCGTAAAGCAGTGGCGCAAAAAGTGTCTATGCAGCGCATGCAGCGCATAGGGCCGCAGCACCAGAGGGGGCGACAAAACCCCGTCCGGAGGGGCGACGCGCCGATGATGTTTCCCCCAAACACCTCAGCGCCTCTCGCTCCTTCACCCCGCGCACAAAACGAGGTAAATGTAGCGGGTTTTACCTTCACGTATCGATTTATGTTGTCGCATCTACCTGAATAATGTGTAGTTGCGCCACTGCCGTAAAGTACCGAGGCAGCGACATCCACATACCTGTCAAGGTTCCCGTTGTGGCCTGGAAACGTCCATATTGTATGGGGTTAAATTTGGGATTTTTGTGAATTGATAAAACTGGGTCTGATAGTTCAATGTGAACATGAATCAAACTTTCTGAGATGCTGTTCCTCTGTTTGCTTGAATTCCTGTAGATAAAGTTCTGTTCAGCCTCAGGCCTGTTAAACTTGGCAGCTGAAGTTGTGTTCAACTTGTTTGTAGCCTCAGTTTTCCAGTGAAAGGACCTGATACAACAGGTCTTAGATTAACATGGGCGTTTACTGCAAGACTTTGATCAGTTTATCATGTTGCTGTGCAAGAATTTTAACCTGTTCTTGACTGGATTGCTTCTTCATTGCTTGCATGTTCCATCTTTATCTGTTTACGGAGAACAGGATGATTTCGTCCCGTAGGTCGTTCCCAGAAGGCAGGTTATCCTTCTGCCTCGGACCTTTCAGCACGGTTCTGGTTCTGATGCTCTGATTTTTGTTTTAATGACGTGAAGCACTTTGAGCACCTTGGGGCAGCAGTAGAGGCCCAGCGCTGTAACTGCAAACTGTTTCGCTCTTTCTGTACATTGTTACCACTAATGTGGCTTTAATACATTGGACTGATGGATTTTAACTGTTGATTATTGGAGGAGCAGCAGCAGGTGGAGAAACATGTGAATGACATGTAAAGCATCTGGTCGGATCCTGGTCCCGGTTTGTTTCATGGGTTTGGAGCTGGATTTATTAATCTAGTTAGATTTTTCTGTCTTCCTTAGTTTCTCTTTGATCCGTCTTGATTCTGTTTCACTTTAGTTCAGTTCTTCTTAGTTTCCCTACTTGTGTCTAGTTATTTTTATTTGCTTTATTTTGTTCAGGATTTTGTAGCATTACATGTGTTTCCTAGTCCAGAGTTTCCCTGGTCCTCCAGGTTCACCGTCCTACATGTTTTAGACGTTTCCCTGCTTTAATGTGCCTGATTCACCTGACTGCAGTTCAACAAGCGCCTGTTAATCAGCCATTGATTGAAGTATGAAGTGAGCTGGACTGAAGGAAGGAAACACCTAAAACATGCGGGGCAGTGAGCCATGAGGACCCGGGTTGGGAAACACTGTCTAGTCCCAGTGAATCTCCCTCCTCCCCCTGAGCCTCTTCTCTCTCCTTTCTGCCTCCTGTTCTCCCATCACACCTGTAACCTGTCGGCTCATCAGCCCAGGACTTTTGCTCATCCTCCGTCTCTCCTCTCATCTACTCCCATCATTTTGCTCCCCATCACTTTGCTTCTCCTGGATTGATGGTTTCCTGTCTCTGTTTGTTTTTTTCTGTAAGTTTGTTCATTAAAATCATTAAAATCATTAAAGACTGCATTCGGCATTTTCACCTGCTGCATTTAGCTCCACTAAACCACATTCATCCTGAAAAGCGCTACTGGTCTTTATGCTTCTCTTATGATGGTTTGTGATCTTGGGAACTTCATTAGTTAAGTTACAGTTTATTAATGCAATAAAAATGACTGGAAATGCACAGAAACATGAGGCTCCTCCCTGTTTCTCCTAATATTTGATGTGTGAACACAAACCTTACTTGTAACAAGGGGCTTTGGATTAAATCCCAGCAGCAGAAAAAATTATTTATATAAAAATCTGAAACTTCATGATGTCAAACTATTTTGTGCTATAAAATATCCCATCATCCTTTCTTTATAGTTTTTTCTCCAGAGTAACAAAACTTTTTAAAATGTTTTTCATCAGGAGAAAGTTTCTAAACACGTTCAGTTTTCCTGCTTGGTTCCATTCAGACGTGTTTAGGATTAATGTTCCAGTTTGTTTTTCTACAGAACCAACATCCACATGTGATGCTGCAGATCCGCCCTGCTGCTCTGCAGGTGGAGCGAAGTGGAAGTTCAGGTTGAACTGATCCGTCTGCAGATAGGAGGTCCAGCTGAGCTGAGGAGGAGCCTCCATGGTGCCTTCAGGGACCTCAACCTGCAGGAAAACTGAAGATGCTGCTTTAAAATAAGCAGTTCAGCTGCACTTCCAGAGACACTGTTGTCTTTAATAATATATAAGACATCTGCATATGAAACCACACGTCTGCAGCCCTGGGAGGAATTTATCATCTTAATAAATATCATACAAATTAGATGGAGAAGGATGGGTCAAACAACATTTCCCCATTTGCATTTGAATGCATCACTTTGAGGAGTGGAAAAGTGTCAGCAGCTCATTTAAGCCCAGCGGCTGCTGCAACAGCCACAGCACTTCTGCATCATCTCAGTGAGAAATGGCTCCAAAAAAGCCCGAAAAGATTCTAGAAGATGTGTTGGAGGACCTGTCAGAGAGGAACTTTAGGAAGTTCCGCGCAAGACTTGTGGGCCGGGACAAGCGTGTCAAGAAGAACCAAGTGGAGAACAAAGACTTCTTGGAAGTTGCAGAGGTGATAATTGAGAAATATGCAGATGAAGCTCTGAAGGTGGCCGAGGAGCTGCTGAGAGACATCGAGTGTGAACAGGCAGCAAGAACCTTGGGTAAATACAGAAACATTATCTGGATCCATTTGTCCTTCTGGACTGACACAGCAGGAATGAAAATATTTCTACTGTTTGTTTGATTGAACTGATTTCACAGAGTAAAAGTTAAACCATCTCTCTACAGAAAACTGTTAGTTGTTCTGGATCAGTTCTGATTCGACTGCAGCTGATCCCAGGATGCCTCCTAAAATAACAGCTCCATCAGTTGGAGCTGCCCTAACTATAACAGAAGATCTTTATACAGACATACATTTAAAATATTATATTTAAATGGAATATAATTAGGTACAATAGTTGAAAAAGAGTATAAATATATTTTATGTGGCAAACTTTGGTACTGAAATGTTTTGGAAACAATCAGAAAAAAGCTAAAAGCTTCATGTTTTAAACAGCAGATCCTCTTATCTTTATTTAAAAAACACATCTGTGCTACACATATCTATGCTGCCATTATAAAGATCACACTATATTATTCTATGTTGTTAGCCTGCAAAATTGGGTAAAATGCCTGGAATTTGGTTTTAAGTTCTTTATTTCTTCTGTTTTGCAGTTGAAGAGTCTAAAGAGTCAGGTTTATATTGGGTAGATGATTCCCCCAGTGGTGAGTTTTTCTTTTTCCTTTTAAACATGAGTAACAAAAACTCAGACATTCTGAGATTGTAAAAATCTAATTTAAGATAAACAACAATTATTGTGACATACATTTTTAAAACAATGCATGACCATGAGCTCTTCTTTGAAAGTTAAAGTATTATTTCAGTAATTAGGTAAGCAATTGATTATTAATAAGTTCTGATATGTATTAATATTGGATATTCCCCCAAAAACAATGAAAACCCAAACAAATCTGGGGAAAACAGGATGAATGTTGTGCTAATAGCACTGAGAATTCATCACCAACTCATTGGTGGAAGTGAGAATGTTGCACAACATAAACTCAGCCAGAACAAATGGCTCTAAATAATAAAACATAATTTAATGAAGCTTTGAGGTGCATAAGTTGCCTCAAGGAATTTTAATAATCGGCATACTTGAATTATTTGATGAATCGTTACAGCACTAAAGTCAACTGTCATAGTCTTCCTGTCCTTTCCTGCTCAGAGTCTTCAGTCATTCAGTCATGGAGGATGTTATCTTCCTTACATCACCCAGGACCTGCACAGAGCAGGTCCACATCCCCAAAGTGTGTCTGCAGAAGGAAACATGATCCGTTCCTTAGTCCCTCAAACTACCAGGAACCACACAGAAAAACCAGTCAGCAAGTTATGCAGGCAGATCGAGGCATCTTAAAAATACGAGACAGACCAGTTTAACTTGGTAAAATGTTCAACTGCAGATGTTTACACGCAGTGCAGAGGCTTTTAAAACACAAATAGTCCACTGATTTAACAAGGAGTTGTTGAAAACAAGCAGATTCTCCTTCAACCTGCACAGCAAATAAAGCAAAACAGAAATGAGCAGACAGTTGAGAAAACCCACTTTAAGAAATGTATTTAATTTCTACAGCAAACAGAGAGCAGAAGGATATTTTTCAGTCCTTTTTATTGTTTTCTTCTCATCAAACAAAATCCATATTTTTTCCATTCTTTAAAGAGGCACACAAACATTTCAACAAATGTTTTACCAGGGAGCCAATGAGTGTTGGCGACACATTACATGCATCTAGATAATACATTCATAAATGTGCTGTAATAAACGTAACCTGAACTTTTCATTATTTTCTCCACCAGAAATGACAGTGAGAGACTTTTGGTTGTCCAAGAAGGATGATCCAGAGGTCAGTAATGAAATATACTTACACTGGTAAAGAAAAATGTAATGTGTAAAATTTGGTATTCTGGATGTATTACAAAATCTATATATATTTATGTAAATAATGAAATCTTTATTTGATTTTTGTTCATCTTTTTCTCACTGTAATGTTAATTTTACCTTGACATAAAACACCAGGTTCCAGTTCAGCTGTTTCTCTTTAAATCACCAGTTATTTTTGTTTCTTTTCTCTCCGTGTGTCTGTCAGTTTTACTCTGTGACAGAAGACAACTACAGGAACCGTGTGGCTCTGTTAATCACCAACATCAGGTTTTCTGATGAGAAACTGAGCAGACATGGAGCCGAGAAAGACGAGGAGAACATGGAGAAACTCCTCCAAAGTCTGGGATATGAGGTGGTAAAACACCAAAACCTCACTGGAAAGGTACTTTATTCTAACTGGGAGGAAATTCAAACTGGTTCTTGTCTGGTTGGTGAAAAAATGTAATAACTGGTTACATGGTTTCCTGTCTTCCTTCAGGGGATTGATGACGCTTTAAAACGCTTTGCCAAACATCCCAAGCTGAAGCAGACTGACAGCGTGTTCGTGGTTATTATGTCTCACGGCAAACTGGGGAAAATTTTGGGGTTGACTTTAAAGAGGGCAACTCAGATGAATTTGCAGTTGACAAAATTTACAAATGCTTGAACTCCAATGGCTGTCAGGCACTAATAAACAAACCAAAGGTCCTCATCCTGCAGGCCTGCAGAGGAGGTGACTTAGATCTGCTACTAAAACTCACTGAGATCATTTCAGGCTCTTTTCTTACCTGAGTGTCATTTTTATCTTTCAGGGAAAAGTGGAGCCACAACTTGGGTCCATGATGGTGAAAGCACTGGGCCCCCTGCTCCACCGCCTGCAGAACAGGAACCAGAGCTGGAAAAATCTGCACACGTAGAAAAAGACTTCATTGCTCTTCTGGCCAGCACTCCTGGTGGGTTTAGTCAGACCTTAGAGAAACCTGCTCTCATTGTTGTAGCTTCATGACTTTCTCCTGTCTGTTTGTCTTCCTGCAGACAATAAGGCGTACAGAGAGACAGCAAATGGGTCCATCCTCATCCAGAACATCGTGAAGGTTTTCACTCCAGAATCATATCAGAGTCACATTATGGATCTTTTCACCAAGGTACGAAAAAGATATGATTTCTGAAATCAACTTTCAATTAATTTTGACTATTTTGAAGCATGAACACAATTTTTCCCCATTAATTTACTGCAGATTATGTAAAGATTAGAATTCAATTAAAGCAATGCCAACATCAAATAAGTGATAACAACGTATAGAAACAGCAGAGAAATAGTTTACCGTTAGAATGCGTCCTTAAGGAAACGAGCACAAAGTTTCCCCAGACAGGTTATAATCAAACTTTCTGAGAAGCTGTTTCTCTGTTCGCATGAATTCCTGTACATTAAGTTCTGTTCAGCCTCGGGCCTTTTAAACTCGGCAGCTGAATTTGTGTTCAGTAGCCACAGTTTTATCCAGTAAATGGTCTTATATTGCCCTGGGCCTTGACTGCAAGACTTTGATCAGTTTCTCATGTTAACCCGTTCTTGACTGGATTTCTTCTTCATTGCTTGCATGTTCATGCATGTTGCTGTCAGACAGAATCCCTCACTTTTGACTCTAAAGTACTTCCCTACATAAAGAGGTGAACAGTCAACATGGCATCAGATAACTGTAAAATAACCTCTAAGCCAATCAACTCTTCTATCATCTCCAAGTGTAGAAATAACCTTGATGAATTGTTATACAAAATGTTTCTGACCTAAAACATGAAGATTAAATATGACTAGATTTACCACTTTTTGACATTTTTAAAGTTGTGAGTCAATATTTACCCCAAGACACTTAAATGTTGGCAGCAACTTTCTCTGTACCTTACAGAAAAATCTTGAACTGTCCTATGCTAGAGAGTTTTTGGTTTCAAGATGGTGTAGGATGTGAGATGCTTCCTCAGTGTTTTTAGAGAAATTGGATGGTGTTTTAAAGAACAGTAAGAAAGTTACGTTCTGTTCTCTCGTTTGGTCACATTGTGAACTGGAGCCTCATTTGATCATTCCTGTTAAACTGGGATTGACTCAGTGACACGAGGAACCAACTCAGCTCTCTGGTCCCATGGTCTGAATATATTGTGTGATTTAAACCCCATGAGTGTTTTGCTTTGTCCGCAGTCCAATTTGATCTCACTGACTCCTGTGCGCTTTTAACAAGTTTGTTTCTCTCACATTGTTCCTCGCTCCTCCTGAGCATCATGTAAAACCATGGAGGTTAAACCAGAACCAGGTCCAGATTATTGTGGTCTCAGCCGTGCTGCTTTCCACCTGCTCTGCTTTGATGTCAGCAGTTGTTGACTACAGATCTCCATCACAGGCCAAATTAATATCGTTTCTACCATATTCCATATTTATTGCACCTTCCTACAGTTAGTCTGTAATGATGCTGCTGATTTATTCAGAAACCTTTAGCTAATTGTTGACTCTGTTTCAACTCCACAGGTCCAGGACCTTGTTTCAAAGTGTGGTGATGACGAACAGAAACAGATGCCAGTTGTTGACAGAATGTCGCTGAGCAAGAAGTTTTACCTCTATCCTGGACTCCTGGAAAACTAATGTGACATGTTTTAATATGATAAAAAGCAGAACTTTCTGTACTTTTTCTCTGTCTGATTATGTATAACTGAGCAGTAAGTAAATGTGACAAGTTTCTCAGAGGCCTTTTGAGTTACGAGATTCTGAAATGTGGATTCTGAACTTCAAAATGATATCAAACATTGACAAAGAATGAGGAAGATATGGTTCCAGTCTCTGGTCTGAGTCTCTGGTCTGAGTCTCTGGTCTGAGTCTCTGGTCTGAGTCTCTGGTCTGAGTCTCTGGTCTGAGTCTCTGGTTTGAGTCTCTGGTTTGAGTCTCTGGTCTGAGTCTCTGGTCTGAGTCTCTGGTCTGAGTCTCTGGTCTGAGTCTCTGGTCTGAGTCTCTGGTCTTGAGTCTCTGGTCTCTTGTCTGAGCTCTGGTCTTAGTCTCTGGTCTTAGTCTCTGGTCTTAGTCTCTGGTCTGAGTCTCTGGTTGAGTCTCTGTCTTGTCTCTGGTTTGAGTCTCTGGTCTTAGTCTCTGGTTCCAGTCAGCTGGATGCTAGTTTCAAAGTTTTCCCTAAACTGCTCATCTGTTAACTGTTGATTTACGTTACATTGTATTAACTCCACCTTCAGCTAAAATAATCTTATTCTACATCTATATACGTACTAAGAGACATTATGGCAAATTTAAATGGCACATAGTTTTAAATCAGTGGTTGTTGGATTATCATGATTTCTGGATGTTTGGGTTTTTCAATTTGTGGTTTTTGTTTCAGGTTTTTCATGGTTCAAAGTTTTGCGTTAGTTTTTATTTGTAAGTGTTTATGAATTATTCTGAGGTTCCCCTTCATGAATAGTTTCTGTTATTTCTGTTAGTCTTTCATATTCTTTGCTTTCAGCTCCTCGGCCTTTTGATACAGTGATCAAGCCTGATGCATCTACCTGTGTTCCTGTGTCTCTCATGCTGCTCACCTGCTTCACCTGCCATTTACACTCCTGTCTTTGCTCATTGCTGGATTCTAGTTTCTGATGCAAGGAAGACAACAAGTGTGCAAATTACCTGCTCCCAAGAAAGTGACAAAAAATGACAATACAGGACTTTTCTGAGGTCCTGCAATTGGAATAATGAGTAAACTTTAAATTCTTCTTTGTTGAGCTCGTACCAAGCATAATGCAGCAGGTGTCCACACTTTGCTTCTCTGAAACCAACTTTGATTTGAATAGGGTATTCACAATAAAGGAATTTAAATAAAATGTCTGATTTATTCATTGTTTTTGTTGGTTTTAGATCTGTGTCAAACTCCTTTCAGGCCTAAAAAATGTCCCAGGCAGCAAAACAATGTAAGAACCAGACAGGATACAAAAAATGCAGAACTCTGAATATTTTTTAGATATATTCACAATCACTTTGTTACAGTTTCACAGCAAGACATGATTTCAACCATCAGCAGGAGGGAGAGTCTCCCCTGATCTCAGCCAACAGGTTCTAAATCATCAGGGCTGATTAATGGAGACACTTCCATTTCCAGGTGTTCAATTATACTTCCAGAAAAACATTTACATAATTACAATTAACTTTAACAACTTCAAAACTAAAACACAATCTGGGCCCAAACAACATCCACAACTTCTCCCCTCCCTCTCAAACGCTGTGGCCTCAAAGACCTCAAAGAGAAGGAGAGACAATGACTGAAACATAAATCAGGTCTAAACTTTCCTCTAAACAAAAACTGGTTAAACTGGTTAGAATCTAGACAATGAGCCTCTGTTGGAGGCGGTGAATCCCTCAGCCCATCTGGGGTTACCAAGACCAGGAGGGTCACATTTATCTGCTCAGATGAGACAATAAGGTCACCAAGTCCATCACCAGGCCAATCCCTACCGTAAAGCAGTGGCGCAAAAAGTGTCTATGCAGCGCATGCAGCGCATAGGGCCGCAGCACCAGAGGGGGCGACAAAACCCCGTCCGGAGGGGCGACGCGCCGATGATGTTTCCCCCAAACACCTCAGCGCCTCTCGCTCCTTCACCCCGCGCACAAAACGAGGTAAATGTAGCGGGTTTTACCTTCACGTATCGATTTATGTTGTCGCATCTACCTGAATAATGTGTAGTTGCGCCACTGCCGTAAAGTACCGAGGCAGCGACATCCACATACCTGTCAAGGTTCCCGTTGTGGCCTGGAAACGTCCATATTGTATGGGGTTAAATTTGGGATTTTTGTG
This sequence comes from Poecilia picta, assembly GCA_033032245.1. Lineage (NCBI taxonomy): Eukaryota > Metazoa > Chordata > Actinopteri > Cyprinodontiformes > Poeciliidae > Poecilia > Poecilia picta. Next base: position 1,783,207 of record CM065368.1, on the reverse strand, counting down.
AATTGATAAAACTGGGTCTGATAGTTCAATGTGAACATGAATCAAACTTTCTGAGATGCTGTTCCTCTGTTTGCTTGAATTCCTGTAGATAAAGTTCTGTTCAGCCTCAGGCCTGTTAAACTTGGCAGCTGAAGTTGTGTTCAACTTGTTTGTAGCCTCAGTTTTCCAGTGAAAGGACCTGATACAACAGGTCTTAGATTAACATGGGCGTTTACTGCAAGACTTTGATCAGTTTATCATGTTGCTGTGCAAGAATTTTAACCTGTTCTTGACTGGATTGCTTCTTCATTGCTTGCATGTTCCATCTTTATCTGTTTACGGAGAACAGGATGATTTCGTCCCGTAGGTCGTTCCCAGAAGGCAGGTTATCCTTCTGCCTCGGACCTTTCAGCACGGTTCTGGTTCTGATGCTCTGATTTTTGTTTTAATGACGTGAAGCACTTTGAGCACCTTGGGGCAGCAGTAGAGGCCCAGCGCTGTAACTGCAAACTGTTTCGCTCTTTCTGTACATTGTTACCACTAATGTGGCTTTAATACATTGGACTGATGGATTTTAACTGTTGATTATTGGAGGAGCAGCAGCAGGTGGAGAAACATGTGAATGACATGTAAAGCATCTGGTCGGATCCTGGTCCCGGTTTGTTTCATGGGTTTGGAGCTGGATTTATTAATCTAGTTAGATTTTTCTGTCTTCCTTAGTTTCTCTTTGATCCGTCTTGATTCTGTTTCACTTTAGTTCAGTTCTTCTTAGTTTCCCTACTTGTGTCTAGTTATTTTTATTTGCTTTATTTTGTTCAGGATTTTGTAGCATTACATGTGTTTCCTAGTCCAGAGTTTCCCTGGTCCTCCAGGTTCACCGTCCTACATGTTTTAGACGTTTCCCTGCTTTAATGTGCCTGATTCACCTGACTGCAGTTCAACAAGCGCCTGTTAATCAGCCATTGATTGAAGTATGAAGTGAGCTGGACTGAAGGAAGGAAACACCTAAAACATGCGGGGCAGTGAGCCATGAGGACCCGGGTTGGGAAACACTGTCTAGTCCCAGTGAATCTCCCTCCTCCCCCTGAGCCTCTTCTCTCTCCTTTCTGCCTCCTGTTCTCCATCACACCTGTAACCTGTCGGCTCATCAGCCCAGGACTTTTGCTCATCCTCCGTCTCTCCTCTCATCTACTCCCATCATTTGCTCCCCATCACTTTGCTTCTCCTGGATTGATGGTTTCCTGTCTCTGTTTGTTTTTTTTCTGTAAGTTTGTTCATTAAAATCATTAAAATCATTAAAGACTGCATTCGGCATTTTCACCTGCTGCATTTAGCTCCACTAAACCACATTCATCCTGAAAAGCGCTACTGGTCTTTATGCTTCTCTTATGATGGTTTGTGATCCTGGGAACTTCATTAGTTAAGTTACAGTTTATTAATGCAATAAAAATGACTGGAAATGCACAGAAACATGAGGCTCCTCCCTGTTTCTCCTAATATTTGATGTGTGAACACAAACCTTACTTGTAACAAGGGGCTTTGGATTAAATCCCAGCAGCAGAAAAAATTATTTATATAAAAATCTGAAACTTCATGATGTCAAACTATTTTGTGCTATAAAATATCCCATCATCCTTTCTTTATAGTTTTTTCTCCAGAGTAACAAAACTTTTTAAAATGTTTTTCATCAGGAGAAAGTTTCTAAACACGTTCAGTTTTCCTGCTTGGTTCCATTCAGACGTGTTTAGGATTAATGTTCCAGTTTGTTTTTCTACAGAACCAACATCCACATGTGATGCTGCAGATCCGCCCTGCTGCTCTGCAGGTGGAGCGAAGTGGAAGTTCAGGTTGAACTGATCCGTCTGCAGATAGGAGGTCCAGCTGAGCTGAGGAGGAGCCTCCATGGTGCCTTCAGGGACCTCAACCTGCAGGAAAACTGAAGATGCTGCTTTAAAATAAGCAGTTCAGCTGCACTTCCAGAGACACTGTTGTCTTTAATAATATATAAGACATCTGCATATGAAACCACACGTCTGCAGCCCTGGGAGGAATTTATCATCTTAATAAATATCATACAAATTAGATGGAGAAGGATGGGTCAAACAACATTTCCCCATTTGCATTTGAATGCATCACTTTGAGGAGTGGAAAAGTGTCAGCAGCTCATTTAAGCCCAGCGGCTGCTGCAACAGCCACAGCACTTCTGCATCATCTCAGTGAGAAATGGCTCCAAAAAAACCCAAAGCTATTTTAAGTGATGTCCTGGAGGACCTGGACGAGAGGAACTTTAGGAAGTTCTGCGCAGCACTTTTAGAGCGGGATAATAAGGTCAGGAGGAACCAGGTGGAGAAGAAAGACTACCTGGACGTTGCAGATGTGATGGTCAATGTTTATGACAAAGACGCCCTGAAGGTGGCCGAGGAGCTGCTGAGAGAGATCAACTGTGAGAGAGACGCGAACAAACTGGGTAAATATCTCCACAGCATCAGGATCCATTTACTCCTATGCTAAGATATGTGTGGATCATCAGGAGAATTCAAACATTTAGATAGTTTTATCTTCAGAATCCACCATGTTTGATGATGTTCCACTGTTCGCATGAATTCCTGTAGATAAAGTTCTGTTAAGCCTCGGTCCTGTTAAACTTGGCAGCTGAAGTTGTGTTCAGTAGCTGCAGTTTTTCCAGTAAAAGGACCTGATACAACAGGTCTTAGATTAACATGGGCGTTTACTGCAAGACTTTTATCAGTTTCTCATGTTGCTGTGCAAGAATTTTAACCCGTTCTTGACTGGATTTCTTCTTCATTGCTTGCTGCTGTCAGACAGATTCCCTCACTTTTGACTCTAAAGTACTTCCCTACATAAAGAGGTGAACAGTCAACATGGCATCAGATAACTGTAAAATAACCTCTAAGCCAATCAACTTTACTATCATCTCCAAGTGTAGAAATAACCTTGATGAATTGTTATACAAAATGTTTCTGACCTAAAACATGAAGGTTAAATATGACTAGATTTACTATTTTTTGACATTTTTAAAGTTTTGAGTCAAAATTTACCCCAAGAAAACAACACAAAAATGAAAACCCTAAAAGTCAGGCGGTCTGAGCTTAATTTCTCTTCAGTTTTGTCCTTTTTGAAAAAAAAAAACTTGACAAACTGAGCAGTTTAGTTCTGACTGCCATGTAGGTTTTAGGCTGGGTTTAGCTCTGGATCACTGCTGATCCAAACTGTGCAGCTGTCAGGTTAAAGGTTAAATAGGCTTCACTGCTGCTGGAAAACATCATGTATTGCTGAGAACAAGGTCATTTACTGTTTCCTCACATACAGCAGATACCTGTTAAAGCCTGGAGGTGAAACAAACCAACCATCAGCTAAAAGCTAAATAAGTCAGTAAAATGTGTAATTAAACTTTTTAGAAATATGTTATTGTTTTCAATTATAGTTTAACTTTGAGAAAAAAAAGCAAGAACCTGCAAAATGTTACATAGAGGGAGAACAAAAGTGAAGTGCTAAAAGACAAACACAACAAAAATCTTAAATCTCAAATAAAAAAACAAGCATTGAACAAAATGTGAATGAGAGCCAGTAAAAGTCACGCAGCTCTTCTAAGGAAACGGTTTTACTGCGAGGCTGTTTCACTCAGAAACCATCTCTGACTGGACCAACCGGCTCTGAGGTGACAGACAGATTGTTGCTGGGTGAAAATATGGAGACACTTACAGGTCAACATCAAATAATAAAAACATCTGCAGCCAAGAGAAACAGACCAATAAATAAAAACTATTCTGGTGGCAGAAAAGTTTTTCTGCCACCAGAATATATTATTTTTTCTGAGAAAAAATAAATAGTGAAAAGTTCAAGCAGCCAAGTTCAGGATGTTGCTGCATCTCTGCTTTCAGCCACTGCTGGATGTTTAGGTGTTTAGGATCTTATCTGATGTATTTCACAGTTTCTGTCCTCACATGGAAACCTTTTATGACTAAATGTTGAAAACAAATATTTTTTCCTATTTTTGCAGCTGATCAGGCCAAGGAAGCAAGTTTAGGACCTTCTGTTGCCTCCGTTGGTGAGCTGCTCTTCTTTATTCTGTTGAAATTGAGTGAAATAGTCCCAGCTTGTTCAGTGATGTGCAGCTATGCTTCAGTCACAAATACAAAGTTTTTACTTCATATCTGGCAATAGTTTTCATAATCAGTATTAAAGCTGTCAGGTTGTTTGAGCAGAAATCTGTCAGTTCAAAGCTGACATCAGTTTCAGGCTAGGAGCTAAAATGCACACAAGCAGCTAAAAATGTAGATTTAAATCCTCATTTACCTTCAGATCGGCTGAGTTATCCTGTTGAGATGGACTTTGTCAGAAACTAATATTGTTTTTTTACAGTTGCAGGTCCGGCCCCAACTGCCAAAGATGGTGAGTTCTTCTATTTTTCTTTCTTAAACCTGTTGAAACATCAATTTAATTCAGAAGAAAAACAGAAAGTCTGGAAGTAAACCATCCATCTGTAATTAGCAGCTAATTACAGAATCTGCTGCTTCTGTAGCAACAGGAATATTTTAAATTTTTATTTAAATTTTTAAATCTAAAAGTAAAGTTTTAATATTGTTCTGTTTAAATCACTTGAGTTGTTCTGCTAATGAACAGTAATTTTTATTTTGTTCCTTCAGGGAAGCATTTTGTGGACAAACACAGGATTGAGCTGATCAGCAGGGTTGGCAACATTGCACCCATTTTGGACCAGCTGCTGGATGAAGAGGTTCTCGAAACTGAAGCTTATAATAAAATCATAGCTCTGCCTACCAACCAGGGCAAAGTCAGAGAGCTGTGTACCAATTGCCTGAATAACAAGAGAGCAAAAGATATCTTCTACAACATCTTGAAGAAGAAAGAACGGTTTCTCATCGAAGAACTAGAGGGAAACTGACAAAACGTCTCCTTTTAATCTGAACACTGTTAGATGAAATTAACTGTGGAAATTCAATAAACATATTTTTAAATCTGACTGACTCTATTTGTTAAAAAAAAACAGTAGATTTATAAAAGGAAACTGCAGCTACACTCAGGATGTCTGTTGTCGTCATCAGTTAGATTAAAAATAAAAACTTTAGCAAACAGATCAAGTCTCCATTACTGTATGTTATATATTCTGCATTTATGTTTCCTTCAGTGGTTTGTTGTTGGCATTGAAACTTCTTTGTGAAATCAACTCACCCTAAACATCTACTCTGATCTTCATTGATCATTCAGTCTGAGATTTTCACTAAAAGCCTTAACCTGTAAAAGTATGCAGAGAAAACAAAGAATCTTAAATTAACAAGAAAGTCTGAAAACTGGATTAAACTTGTCTGGCACAAGTGGAAGTAGATTTCAGCTCCTCATACCAGAAGAGAGTCATATTTTTGTATAGAAGTATTATATTTACAGCTGCTGATGTCTCTGGATCAGTTCGGCTGCGTTCAGGGCCGACATGGAGCGTCTGCAGCTCCAGGTTTGGGTTTCCAGAGGATCGTTCAGGATTCTTCGCTGTCTTTGGATACAGGAGACACATCAGCTGGTTTCCCTCTGAACCTCACTGGCTGACAGACACAAAACTTTTCACATGAAATATTTTAATCTTAATAAGAAGTTATTGAACAAACAGCAACATTTTAACGTTCAAACTCTTCCTTATTGGGACAGGTTCGGTTTTTCTCCAGCAGAGGTCCTGAGTAATCAACAAAACTCAGAAACAAATGAAACAACTCTTTATTCCGTAACACTTTATTGGACGGGTTGTGAATAAGACTGACATGACACTGTCATAAACATGTTATAACTCCTGTCATGAACATCAATAAGTCTTCATGAATCTTTATGACTATAGTCATAAAGCGTCATTCGGTAAATTATGACACTTTTCATACAAAGTTGTCATTATTCAAAATGTCTGTTATGACAACCTGACATTAACCAAGACAATGGTTCATGGAAAAATCATTGCAAAATATCATTTTGCAGACAGTTATCATGTAAAACACAAGCATCAATATTGACTTGAACAAATGAAAAATTTGAAATGTTAAAAAATGGTCCCATGTTCAACCTGTTACAGCTGCCTTGCTTCAAGAATGGTTGACACAAACCATCAGAGCTTCAGGGTCCAAAAGGCTGGTTCTGTTCAGAAATACTGCAGACAAGAACGAGTCCAAAGACGCTGAGCATCTTGATCAAAAGGCTGGAAGATGGAGATGCTGCCAAAGGAGGACGTATTGAGGAAAACTATGAATAATAACTTAAATGTGATTTCTTGGATTTCTATTTTAATAAATGTGCAGAAATCTAAAAAAAACGAAATGTTTTTATGTTATTTCATATGTTGACCATCTGAGAATGTTATTTTTAATGGAATGAGACAATTTTATGAACTTATTAATTGGAGTAAATGCAATATAACTGTTTGTTTATTGAACAAGTAATGAATCTATGTTAACGTTTTAATGAATTAGGATTTTTTAAATGAATTTATAAAATTGGGTCTGGCAGTTCAATATCTACATGAATCAAACTTTGTGATGATGTTCATGTGTTCATCTCACTGTCATTGATGTTAATTTCTCTTCAGCCTCAGGAAGTTTAGCTTTGAAGCTGAAGTTTGTTCAACCAGTTACTAACAGCCGTTTTCAGAGGTAAAGGTCGAATACCTGTTACTGTACATCAGGCTTTAACTTCCTGTTCACTGGAAACCTTTTATCAGTCTCTCAGGTTGTTGTGGAAGAATTTGAACCCATTCAAAGCCTAAATGTGGAAACTAATTCTGTCTTTACTGTTCAGAAAACTCTTGGACTTTTATGTTTGAACAGTTTTTGTAAACTCCATGCAGTTGGTTTAGATTGTTAGATCAGAATAAAGGATGAGAGACGATTCCTCAGAGGTTTTAAATGACTCTCAGTCAACATGGTGTTTTACAGAACAGAAAAAAGTAAACTGGCCCAAAGACTTTTGAGGGACACAGACTGAACATGTAAACAGTTACTAACTGGTTGAACAAACTTCAGCTTGTTCAACCAGTTAGTAACTGGTTGAACAAGCTGAAGTTTGTTCAACCAGTTACTAACAGCCGTTTTCAGAGGTAAAGGTCGAATACCTGTTACTGTACATCAGGCTTTAACTTCCTGTTCACTGGAAACCTTTTATCAGTCTCTCAGGTTGTTGTGGAAGAATTTGAACCCATTCAAAGCCTAAATGTGGAAACTAATTCTGTCTTTACTGTTCAGAAAACTCTTGGACTTTTATGTTTGAACAGTTTTTGTAAACTCCATGCAGTTGGTTTAGATTGTTAGATCAGAATAAAGGATGAGAGACGATTCCTCAGAGGTTTTAAATGACTCTCAGTCAACATGGTGTTTTACAGAACAGAAAAAAGTAAACTGGCCCAAAGACTTTTGAGGGACACAGACTGAACATGTAAACTTTCACTAAAACACTTGAAACCAGAGATTTAGAAAGTTCACCAGTAATCATGTTGTGTTTTCTAGAACAGTTTTCTGTCTGTTTTCTCGTTTGGTCACATTGTGAAGAGCTGGAGCCTCATTTTGATAATTTCTGTTAAACTGGGATTGACTCACAAACAAACATCTATTATGTTCTCAGATGAATAAAACCTGAGGAACAGAAAACAGCAGGTTCCTCTGCTTCTCAGTCACTTGCTGCTTGTTTCATAACTGATGTTTTTATATTTTATTATTTGAATCACGTTGAACTGCCTTGTTGCTGAAATATGCTTCACCAACAAACATGACTGGATTTCTGCTGAGCAGGAAGAACCAGATGTTTCAGTCTGGTGGAGCTTCCACGGAAATTCATGTTCAGTAAGTCAGAAGGAGCTCAGCTGCATTTCAGAGGCGCCTTCCTGCTTCCCTCAGTTAAACTGACTGAGAAACACAAGAACTCAAAGGCCTGAGCTCTTTACACGTCTTTATGACAGTATTTCATCTCAAAGATCTGCATAAATGTATGGAAATGTCTCAAACATAAAATAGTCTTCTAAAAACTGTAAAATATTTTCTTCACCATGTAAGTGTGTAGAACAAGGAAATCTGCAATTTGACACAATGTATCTGGAAAGTATCCACAGCAAAAGTCCAAATGTCATTAAATCACGTCCCTAAAATTTGTGAGCTTTAGTTATCTAGATGGAAATTTTTTAAAGATTTTTGCAAATATATTAAAACCTGAAAACAGAGGAATCTCAAATCCATAAATATTCACATCCATTCCTACAGAATCTGATCATCCTTCATGTTTCTACAACGTCAGTGGAGCCACCTGTGGAAAATTCAGTTGATCTGACTTGATTTGGCTCACACCTGTCTACATATGGTCCCACAGGTGACGGTGGAGGTCAGAGGTCAAGCACAGGACTGTCCTGAGGCTCCGATCCAGAATGTCTCTGTTGCTTTGAAGCGGTGAGCTCAGCGGCTCCAGAGGCCTGAAACCAACCGGCTCACAGGCTGAGGCTCATTTTAAGACTGAAACCAACCATCCAGGAGCTGAAATGCAGTTTGCAGGAAAGTAAGTTAATAAAGTTTATTGTGTTATTTTCAGGAAAATAAATGCAATATTTCACAAACCAAAACCTTGAATAAAATCTGAATCAGAGCCGGTAAAATGAATGTGCAGCTAAATAGTCGAGACTCTGCAACTTTACACAGAAAACAATCAGTGGCTGATCAACAGGTGACAGAGACTTGATGCAGTTTCATCTTCACTGGTTTGTTGTTGAACCTGTTTGATAAAATGTCACTGACTGTTAACATACTCTGATCTTCATCCAAGGAGATTTTCATAAAGACAAACTAAAGACTTGACGCCATTTGACAAAACATGATGTTTAAATTGTTGACTCTTCTTTTGAAATGTGCTGTAAAAATAAACTTGATTATTGATTAACCTGCAAAGTGCAGAAAGAAAACTACGAATCTTAAATTAACAAGAAAGTCTGAAAACTGGATTAAAACTTGTCTGGCAGAATAAACAGATTTTAGCTCCTCAGCTGAATTTCTGTCTAGAAATATTTGATTTTTCTCCCTGTTCAGTCGGTTTTGTTGGTTCATGATTGGACTGAACCGCAGATCAAGTCAGACTGATTAAAACTCACAACTTAATGAAATGTGACTTTCATTAAACTCATTAAACTCAGACTTTGTGAGATTTCTCTATCTGGGCCGAGCCGCTGCATTGAGGGACAAACAGGAGAAATCAGTTTCCTCATAGTGGAAGAGTTTCATCTGGGATGCAAAGTAAATATTTAGTCTACTGGGTGACTGGATAGAAATAAATCTGGATCTGGATTATCTGAGATCCTGCAGAAACAGAAACAGAAAATGATCTCAGGATCAGATATTTTCAAACTTTATGAAATCAGGAAAACTTCAAACAGGACATTTGTTTTCTCTCAAATTCAATTTTGTACATCTAGTTAGTTTATTAGATTGTCATTCATATTTTAAACTCTAAGCCAAATACAGTCTGTTTCATTTTAAAACATCTATTTTAACACCAATTCAGGAACGTTTATTTGCTGTCAACCAACTCAAAGCTCAGCGGGAAACTGGGCCGATCTGGACCCTGATGCATCAGATCGGTTCATCTGTCTTTATGTTTTAATGAGGAAAAGCCTCAACATGTTGAGATGAAATGGTAAAAACATAAAGCATCAGATGAGAATCAGCTTCAGTTTTTTCATTTCTTTTCTTTTTTTCCTCTCCACCTTTCATTAATCTCTCCACAGAGTCACAGCGCCCCCTGGTGTCATGTTACGTTTTCCGTGTCGCGGAAGTAATTAAATATTTTCTCTGCACAATGAACAGAAATATAAAACCTTTGAATCACTTTGTTACTGAAATGTGTTATACAGATAAACTTTATTGATTGATTTGATTGATTGATTGATTGATTGATTGATTGATCACTATTTCCTTGCATTTTCTTATTATAGGGTAAAACACTAAACCATAACATTATCATTTCAGTACAACGGCTGTTTAAAGTGCTTCATAACATAAAGAAACATAATAGATATTTACAATAATAAAGATTGATGTCTTTTCCTGATATTGATGGAAAAAGACAAAAATAAAATGTATACGTAGTTTGTGACTTAGTGAAAAGAATCGTTTGGTAAAAGGAAATGATTCATTACATGACTTGTCTTTCTGCAGGTGCTGAAAATTATTGCAAACAAAAACTACAAGAAATGTTGTCATTATTGCTGTTATCTAAACTAACTAAAATTAATGCTTGGATGCCATATTTGGCAGGAAATAATATTTCATGTGTCATCCATTCATGCTCTGCACATCATCTGGTGTGTCTCCATGGTAACTGAGATGCTAAATGCTAATGAAGGGTTGGGACAACATCTAACAATAATGACAGATATAATCAATATCATGATTTTCAGCTATCAACTATATTTCCCTGAAATCCTGCAGCTCTGATGTAAATATTTAGTGTTTATTCTTTAACATGAAGAAAAACCTGAACCAGTGAAAGTCAGTTTTGGAGACTGAAAAACCAAACTGAAACCATCAGAGCAACTTGAGGATGAGGAAAACATCCAGAGGAAATGATCCACTGCTGGAGGATTTCTGCTTCTCTCACTGCAGGGTGAAGCTTTCAGCTTCAAGCATAGATTTAGAAAAAAGGTTTAAGAGGAAGAAAAGAATCTGGAGCAGAGATGAGATGTTAAGCACGGCAGTGGGGGAGTCATGGTCTGGGCCTGAACTGCTCTCAGCATCTGGGACCTTCAGTGATGATAATGATGATGAAGGTCAGCAGAAACCTCTGATCTGCCACAGTTCTCACAAAATGAGTCCAAACTGGATTCATCCAGCTAAAATAGGAATTAATAAACAACCAGGTGGTAAAAATATGAATTAATAAACAACCAGGTGGTTTAAGTCCAGATGAGTTTGATGTCCTCAGCAGAGGAAACGTAAAGAGACGATCCTCACAACAAGCTTAAGGCGGCACACATGACATATTTACACATAAACTATTTGCATCTTTAGAAGAAGTCAGTGATAAACAGCTGTTTGTCGTGACCGGTTTGCTTCTCCTGCAGAACTTCTCAGTAAAACTCACAGACACAAATGAAGCAACTCTTTATTCTTTTAGAATAAAAGTGGTTTTAATGTGGTTCCTTACATTCTGTGTAAAATGGATTCAATTTTCCTCCAGGATTTATTTTTTCATCAGATCATCGATGAGAAATCGTTGCTGGTCCTTCAGGGTTTGGAGGAACAGATCCTTTGCGCTGCTGCCGCCTGCTTGTATTTCTTTGTACAGCCTCCTCATCTGGGCCTGAGACGTAGGCAACGCCATGATCTCATCATAGGTTTCAGCTTGGATAACTTGGCTTTCAAGAGTTTGTCCAAGATGGACGGAACGGTGGTGACTCTCTGGATCAGCTCGTCTCTGTGTTTGTCCACAAAGTGTTCCTCTGAGGAGAGAAAACAGGAAATGTTGAGTCACTGCACAAGATTTGAACTAAACTTTAATTTCCTTCTGATGAAAGATGATGTGCAGTTATTGTTTTATTCCCTGCTGAGTCTGTTTAGCTTGTGACTCCACAGCTCCTCACTTTTATCCAGATGGTTTATCTAGGAGGTGGAATATGAAGCCTAACGTTGATCGACAGACAAAATAAATCATCTTAAAGGGTCAAAGGTGCAGAAAGAGTAAAACTTATGAAGTGATTTTTTCCAGTCGTCAGCCTCATTTAACTGAGTTCAGAAAGAAGAGCAGCAGGTTCCACCTGCAGCAGTGATCCAAGTTCAGAGCATCAGGCAGAAATCCTCACTGAGGAGGGAAGCTAAGAACCAATCAGGAGGGAAGCTAACGAACCAATCAGGAGGGACTTCCTGTACATCCAGCATCCTGAAAACCAGAAAAGTTTCCTGCATTTCCCACAAAACATTTTACAGCCTGACACATTTGCATAGAAAGCTGATTATCATTACAGTATTTTTCTCTGAGTTCTGGATCTGCTTCGTTTATCTGCAGCTTTATGACCAGCAGAGAAAAAACATAAAGTGATTCCATAAATCTGTTATCAACATGCTGGGATCTGGATCTGGATTAAGATCTGGATCTGGATCTGGTCTGTCTGTCTATGATCTACAGTTCAGTATTTAATCAGTGTAATTTTTAACCAGCCTGTTGTAAATAGAGCAGTTTGTTCTTCTGACATCCAGTTTCTGCTGTTAGTTCGTATTTGTTGATACTTTGGCAACTTGAAAATGACTTAAAATTTGTTTCTTTGATCAAATTGTAGCTGATTTATATGTTTGTTAGGTTTTGTCTTGTGAGGTGAATGACTGAGGTCAGAATGTCCTGATGACCAGAGCAGCTGGTCCATCTGGTATCAGGTAGTTTGGTGTCTGAACACCAACAGAGGTGATTTATTTCACCCAAAACACTGAGAAACAGAAACACACAGATCTAAAATGATTTACTGCGGTTCATTCTGTAATTTATTTCTATCTTCAAAATAAAGTTGATTTAAAGTAACTTATGCTCCAACATTACAGCGTAGCTTCATGTTTTCTAGTTTTATGTTGGAACTGAAAACCCAAACAACGACCTGCACAAGATCTCTGACTCTTTTTGTTTCTGGTGTTTAGAAGATAAAATAACTCACCATCACTGGATCCATCAGCGGAAAACAAACCTGCGTTTTTAGCCTCTTCAGCTGCAAGAAATACAAACACAAAATCAGTGAATGAGAACAAAAACTAATTCTGTCTTCTGGGCTTAGGCATCATTTTAACCACTGTGTGTGTGTGTTTGTTTATAATACATTGTGGGGACAATTTTACTGACCTACACTACGTTGTGGGGACCAATTGCTCCTTGTGGGGACCGAAGCCTGGAACCCACAAAGGGAAACCCTGTTTTAGGGTCAGGGGTCAGAGTTAGGACTACGGTGTGAATTGAGTTTTGTTTAGGGTTAGGAAAAGGGTAAAGGTCAGGTTTAGGCT